>JAWDGP010002732.1:650000-670000 GCA_033675545.1 Elysia crispata | reverse complement strand
TAATAATAATAATAATAATAATAATAATAATAATAATAATAATAATAATAATAATAATAATAATAATAATAATAATAATAATTAAAAAAAAAAAGAAACAATAAGAAGAAGAAAAAAAAGAAGAAAGCGATGATGATGATGATGAGAAAAAAGAAGGCAGAAAGGAAAAAAGGGAAGAAAGTATTAACAAAGGGGGAAAAAATGAAAGGAGTGAAGCATACCAATTACCTGTAGCTTAAGAAAATCGCCATTCATGTCCATACATTATCAGCCTCTAGGTTAATGTTGGGTGCGTGTGGGGCCTTGCCCTATACACCCTGCTCTGGTGACAAGCGCCTACTTAACACCGACAACACAGTGTCACTGCAGTAGTTGTGCGACACGACTTTCGTGTCTAATTTGAAAAGATTAATCACCTACAGTTGTAAGAACATGACTCTATTTAGTTCCTGGAACATCTAGCTGGTTTGCTATTATTTCCTCGACCACACTTTGTTTTGGGAGCGCAAAGTTCGTTTTCTACCGTCTTTAGGACGGAATAATATCATTTATTACAAACTTTTGTTGTTGTTTTTTTTTTCTCCTCTTTTCATTTCGCGTCATTGATTGTGCGTTTCGGGAATTCTGTAATTTGAATTCCCATTATAAATCAGCGGTCAGGTCATCAGTAGGAAAATACTGTTTCAATAATTATATTCCATGACATTTTCAGCTATTAAGGATGATTTGAAAAGTAATGAAACTTTTCTTTGAGAAAATGGGTTGATATTTCTTTTAAAGTTTTATTATGAAAGCACTTTTGGGATTTTGTGGTACACAGAGTATATTCTTCATTTCATTTTACTTGTTTATATTCTTTTAATAAACTACATGATTATTCCTTGTAATGCATTTTGAAGTTTGAAAATGAATGTTTTCTTATTTTCTGTTTGCAAATTAAATATACTCGTATAGCCTCTACAATGGCCGAGCCTTCTAAAATTTTCTACAAAAGACTTTACTCCAAATCATACAGGGTCACTAAGCTCATAACATCCTGTGTACTGTCTTTCTTTCTTTCTTTCTTTTCTTTTTTTTTCCATTTTCAAATGATTAATTTTGATGTAGAAATTATTTATATGCCGCACAAATCACTGGAGAGAATAATTTCTTTATTATTTATTTCATCAAGCTCCGTAGGAAATTTTTAGAACAGTACCTCTTCGTATAAGACTAAATGTGAAAGATTTAAAGACACGTAGTGTTTTCTTGTTCTTTGTAGGTCTCGCCTAAAGCTCCCTTACTGGCCAGAAATTACCACTAAGTAGCGTATCATCTCTGCCCTCTGTTGTCTGATTGATAAGGCTAACAGTAAGATATGTAGGGTGATGATGATGATGACGATGATGATGATGATGATGATGATAATAATAATAATAATAATAATAATAATAATAATAATAATAATAATAATAATAATAATAATAATAATAATAATAGTAGTAGTAGTAGTAGTAGTAGTAGTAGTAGTAGCAGCAGCAGCAGCAGCAGCAGCAGCAGTAGTAGTAGTAGTAGTAGTAGTAGTATTAGTAGTAGTAGTAATAATAAATAATAAATAATTATAATAATAATAACAACTGCTTTTAACAATGCTTATTATAGCAACAGTAACCAATAACTAAAACGAAAACATTAAATAACACATAAACATCTACACCAACGACATGAGTAAGAAATTATACAGCGTTGCAATACCTTCTCAAACTAACGATTTAACACTCGGATCTCCTGATGATAACACAAACCCTCATTCTCTGGAGCTTTTAATCATGTGGGGAGAAAGACTTGTCATAAAGGACTGTGATTTCACAAAAATCTTATCACACTGTTATACAATGTCAAGAGCCCTGCTTCAAGGTTTTTTTGTTTTGTTTTTTTTTGCTGCGTGTCTCGTCTGCGCATAGATAGCTACGAATATTCAAATCAGCAGGAGGGGGAAAAAAACAACAACCCGAAAACACCTAACAGTATGTAAGTTTGCGCATTAAAAAAAACAAAACATATAAAAGACCCCTCTCTGGTGTGGGCTGTGATTGTATTGGATTCACCGCGACCAATTCGAACCGGAAAGAGAGAACCGAACGGATATTCGAAGAAAAGCGGGTACTTACAAGTCGATTCCCTAGTACTAGTAGGCCGCTAAATAAACACTGCTAGATCTAGATTCTCTAGTATGGTAGCGGTTTGGGCTTCGACTACAGCTCGGATTGTTCATTCGCCTGGAGTTTTCGAGCCATAAGGCTAACAAAATTTTACAGCGCAAAGAGTTGCGAAATAATGCTAATATAATAAATTAAATCGTAAAATACTGTTGCAAATGATTTTTTTCCCTGGGCGTTGGGCAGATGGTATGAACTATATATATGTAACGAAAGTATTTAAAAAAAAAAAAAAATATATATATATATATGAAAATAAAAGATCTATCTATCTATCTATCTATCTATCTATTTATCTGTCTACATACCTATCTATCTATCTATTTATCTATCTATCAATCTATCTACCTATCATCTATCCGTCTAAATCTATCTATCTATCTACCTACCTATCTACATATCCGTCTAAATATCTATCTATCTATATATCCGTCTAAATATCTATCTATCTATCTACCTATCTAGCTATGTATCTATCTATGGATATTTTTGTGCATGTATGTATGTATGTATGTATGTATGTATGTATGTATGTATGTATGTATGTATGTATGTATGTATGTATGTATGTATGTATGTATGTATGTATAAATTAACTCATCTTTCTTTTTTTTTTTACCCATTTGTCTGCTTATTTATCCACTCATTTTTTTTTTTTTTATAAACTACTATCACATGCTTCTCACCCGATTGTCCTAAGATCACGGCACATGACCTGACAGCCACCTGATCAGTGTACTCCAACTTCTCTCTCCTTATCAATGGCGAACGCGGACTATTTTTCATTTGGTCCACTGGTATCTGATGACCTTTTCTCGAAAGCTAATCTAGATTGACTTTAAAAAAAATATTTTTTTTTTTTTTTTTTAAATATATTGTCTGTCTGCTGCGATCCGGAGTAGATACTAAAATATCTATAGTGCTGTTAAAGGAAGCTCATATTCTAACGCGACCAGCAACCGACACGGCAGAATGACTTACGGTACTTGTTTCCGAAGAAAAATAGACCTTCAGTCTAAAAATAAATAAGGAATTGATTACTATGTCTGTCAGCAAAGTCGCATAGCGTTTTGAAGATTTTTTTGGGAAAAAAAAACGGACCTGAGAAAATAACTGATATGTTACATGATGCTTCTCTCTATATCTGTCTGTCTGTCTGTCTGTCTGTCTGTCTGTCTGTCTGTCTCTCTCTCTCTCTCTCTCTCTCTCTCTCTCTCTCTCTCTCTCTCTCTCTCTCTCTCTCTCAGTGTCCTTTTGTTATTTGCTTCACATAGTCTAACGTTTTTAAGCCAGTCATTATATCTGTAAAATCAAAAATTTCACCGTCCTGATTTCTATACGGCTAAAACTTGTTTCGGTCACCCAGTAACCTTTTTATTGTTATCCTATACAGCACTTTTGAAATTGACCAGGAGTTTCGCAAGAACCTGCTCTTTTTGCACAAGACGGTAAACTGTTACCGCTTAGACCTATTGCGTTGTCGCATTGCTACACCAAACTCCCACATCATCTAAGTTAACAAACTCCCACATCATCTAAGTTAACAAACTCCCACATCCACTAAATTAACAAACTCCCACATCCACTAAATTAACAAACTCCCACATCCACTAAATTAACAAACTCCCACATCCACTAGGTAACCAAACTTCCACATCCACTAAATTAACAAACTCCCACATCCACTAAATTAACAAACTCCCACATCCACTAAATTAACAAACTCCCACATCCACTAGGTAACCAAACTTCCACATCCACTAAATTAACAAACTCCCACATCCACTAGGTAACCAAACTTCCACATCCACTAAATTAACAAACTCCCACATCCACTAGGTAACCAAACTTCCACATCCAATAAATTAACAAACTCCCACATCCACTAAATTAACAAACTTCCACATCCAATAAATTAACAAACTCCCACATCCACTAAATTAACAAACTCCCATACATGCTAAGTATTCCAAATCCCACATCCACTTAGTAATCCAACTCCCACATCCACTATGTAAACGAACTCCCACATCCACTAAATTAACAAATCTTCACACCCATTAAGTAATCAAACTCCCACATCCACTAAGTGACCAAAGTCCCACATCCACTCAGAAAGCAAACTCCCACGTCCGCCAACCAAACTCGCATTATGTATCCATTAAGTAAAAATAAAACTGGCCAAAGTATCATGATTCAGGCACAAACATCCAAACTAGGGAGAAGTAAAATTTCATTTCAACGTGAAAGTTTGGAATGTATCGCCAGATCTAGAGATAAGGTGTCGATTTCTTTTCCTTAAAACTTTATCTCATTCTCGACTTAATTGCACCCCCCATCCCCTGCTTTCATCTTTGTATTACGATGAAGCGAAAACATGTATTTCAATATCTCTACTATAGAGTCAGCCTTACCTGCCAAATTTTCTTTGAATCAAAAAAAAAGAAAAAGAAAAAGAAAAAAAAAATTCATTGAAAGTAGAAATTTTTTCCCCAAACAAAATCTAAACAAACTTAATATTCAAGTTTTCTCTAGCCATAATATAATATGGAATAATCTCGACAACTGAAAAATCCGAACTTTTAGAGATTCTGAGGAAAAAAAAAATATATGTGGAATTTTCGAACACTGATACCCTCTCTCGTTTTACGCCATTGTCATGGAGTGACATGCTTAGTGGTTATGAGATTCCGGGATGAGAAAAAACTGCAGTTTTACCGTTATAATGTGTCACCCTCGTCGCCCCAGCCATAAGTGATTATCTCCCGTCTTTCGCTTGTGCTGATATGATCTGCTCCATTAGTTTACTAGGTGCCGAGAATTGGGCCTGGAAGGGTTTTTAGTGCTATTCCTGCTTTTTCTCCCTATCCTTGTCAGTTCTTCTATTTTCTTCTTATGTTTGGCGGAGGAGGGAATGTCAGAGGCGGGTGTGGTTGTGGTCTTAGAGCTCTTGTCCTGGTGTCCGCAAGGATTTCGTTTTCGGGGCTTGAGCCGCACTCTGTCGACAGGTGAGTCCAGGGCTTCAGTCTTTACGCCTCGCCCTGCCTGTCCGCGGCCGGCGGCTTGTTTGATATGCAGATACGTCCTGATATCGCTTCGCGGAGGAAGGACAATAGCAAACAGCCAAAAACAAAATATTAAAAATTGTCTGTCCTGATAATCTTCTCTTTAGAGTTATATTTCCATTTCGTTGAGACGCCGTATTTTTAGTGGTTTAATCTTTTTGGCGTACCAGCGACAATCCTTAATTTAACTACTCTCTCTCTCTCTCTCTCTCTCTCTCTCTCTCTCTCTCTCTCCTCTCCCCCCTCCCCATCCTTCCCCTAGCCCAAGACGTGCTTCAGAGTCTTGTACAGAGGCGATACAGCTCAGGTGAGTCCGAGCAGAGCCCTCTACAATGAGGCCTGTGGTCCGAGGCTGTACTTTATTCTTTCCTATTGGGGGTGCAACCATCCTGCGTCGTCCCCCCCTTGGGAAAGGGGTGGGGTAGTCAGGCCTGGTTTAGGGTTCACAAACCACAAGGCTAGAGATACCTTATATACGTAGTCTCTCTGTTTCCCTGCCTCCCACTCTTTCTCTCTCTCTCTCTCTCTCTCTCTCTCTCTCTCTCTCTCTCTCTCTCTCTCTCTCTCTCTCTCTCTTACTATCCATATGAGCACCTTTCTCCCAGACACCCGAGTAAAAACAACTTCCCAGTGCAACGAAACCAGAGAATGAAAAATAAAAAAACCAAGACAGTCAAAACATGACTCGATTAAAACTTTGAGATTCCTTATCGTCACCCCTCCCCCTCCTTCTATCTTATTCCCCCAGCGACCGTGCTAACATGGCGATAAACTTGGAAGCTCTCCCTCTCTAGCTGCTACATCTAGATGGTGAATGCCCTTAGCAGACAGACAATGCAGTTTGGGGATTAGAGCTTAAAGCTCTCTCTCTCTCTCTCTCTCTCTCTCTCTCTCTCTCTCTCTCTCTCTCTCTCTCTCTCTCTCTCTCTCTCTCTCTCTCTCTCTCTCTCTCTTTAAATTTGCAAATTTGTAAATTACGATCCTTTTCTGTTCATGTATTAAGCAGATCATAAAATATGATGTCGGTAGGATGGAAGGATTAAAAACTATAAATAAAAAGAAGGCTAGGGATCATGTGGCTGTTAAAATAATGACAAAATTATTTAAAACAAAACAAAATCACCTCACCCCCACCCCCCTTTTAAACAAAACAAAAACAAAAAATAACAAACAAAAAACCTCCAAAACAACAAAACTAACAACAACAACAACAACAACAACAACAAAAACATGTCCACTTGGGGTGAAACGTGTAAATTTGTTATTCTGTGCGATTTTTTAAATACTTTTGTATTCGCTTATTCCATTCGTTTACTTTAAAAAAATATCTTCTATTCACCGCTTCAATTTCTTCTGTTGGTGTTGGGGGAGAGGGGGGGGGGGGGGACGGGTAAAGTCTTGGAGAGGGCTAGAGATAGGGAGTATGATCAACGGGTATCGTCAGAAGGAAAGACAGATCGTCAGAATTACAGGATAAATCTATGGATTCCGTAAAATACTCAGATGAAGAAATATATATATATATAGTAAAGTGGATTGAGACTTTATAATGGCACGATGAAAGCGATTCATCAAGAAATTCATACATGGATGGGGTATAAAATAGAGAAATTAGAGAAAGAAAGAAAGAGAGAGAGAGAGAGAGAGAGAGAGAGAGAGAGAGAGAGAGAGAGAGAGAGAGAGAGAGAGAGAGAAAGAAAGAAAAGAGAGACAGAGATAAAAAGGCAGAAACAAAGAAAATGTCGATTACTAGACACTTACGAAACAGAACTAAAAAGCTAATGAAAAAAAAACGAAAAAAAAAACAAAACAAAACAACAACATAAAAAAAGAACAGCAACAGCAGCAACAATAACAACAACAACAACAACAATAACAGCAACAACAACAACGACAAAAACAAAAAAAAAAGAAAACAAAAAACAAAACCGAACAAACGTTTAATGTGAGTGCATGTGAAAGGATTGATATCATTTTATTAAATTGAATCTGTAACATTCCTCAGCTCACGACCTTTCCGGTTTTTTTTTTTTTTAATCAATGTTTCTCAAACCTAGACGAAATGGTTTCAAATTTCTTAAGCTATTCATTAATTTAAAAGAAAAAAAAAAGAAAAAGAAAAACACACTCACACACAAGAAAGGCCAACGTCAGCCCATATCGTCTTGTACCATTAAAGAATATCCGTGACTCTACATTTTATCTAACTCGTAATGAGGGGCAGCGCCTTGAGGGCAATATCGATATATGCCATTTTCGTTTTTTTCCCCCTACCATTCGATACAAAAAATGTCGGTTACCAGGTCCTTGTCTATCGATAGTTTTGTTCTTTTTGTAGAAGTGAGAATTGTTTTTTGTTTGTTTTTAAAAACATTTTTTAGTTTGAATTTCTTTTGTAAAGAAATTCTACGCAAGGTCACGATCTAGAATAAAGGTGAAAGTTTTCACTCGTGATATTCACTTAGTTTTCAGATCGTGTTGTGGAAATTACGATCGAGGAAGAAAGAAAGAACACAAAACTGTGGGGTGCTTATTAAAATACCCGTGTTTTATTTCTTTCTTTTTTATGTGTATTTTTCCCTAGCTTTTTATTTTATTTATTTATTTATTTATTTATTTTTTTTTTACAATATTTTGAATTTTAGTAGATCCTCCTGGTCTATTTGACGTTTTCTTCTGAATAGTTTATCTAGTCTGTATCTTACCGTCTTTGGTGGATTGGGTCCTATACACTAGTTACTTAATTATTCACTCAATCAATCCATCAATCATTTAGTCAATCAGTCATTGATACTAAATATAGCTATACTGCACGATTGTTGTGAGTATAAGAATTATGTAAATACGCAGTGGTTTGCAAAGGCTCCAAGTCGGGTAACATGAATTTTTATGCTTGACGTGTTCGAAAGGAGAATGAATTTTTTTTTTCACCTTTTTTGTTTAAATCCCGCTCACATGAAATAAGTTTTCCTGACACCTCACCACCCTTCAGTATCGCCCATCCCCCTAGACTAGATCTAAACCTAGACTCATAGTTTAGATTTCGACCAGGCATCCTCCGCACAGACCAGCCAGTAATCTAAACTGCACGTCCCACTGAAATGCCTAAATGCCTAAAATAGCGCAAAATCTCGCTAGATTTAGATCGAAAGTTCAATAATGTACGACAGTTTCCTCAATCTAAAGTCTAGACTTCCATAGCTAGACCTTTATCTAGAGCGCCCATTGGAATTGAAGGCGAAGACGGGCATAGGAGACGTTAAAAACAGAAAAAAATCTTGCGACCTAGATAGAATTAAATCTTACTTGGCAAGCTGACCTTGCAACGGTTAAAGTACGTAATTGTCGTCTGCCTTTCCTCCCTGGCAGTTATGCCAGGCAGTAGACCAGGAGGCGAGGCAAAAACTCTAGGCCTAGATTTACACGTCTGCCGATTACTTGCAGGCCTTTAGCGATAGTTTTCGATGCTGGTGATAGAAGTCACAAGTTCTGGACAATAAAACCGCTTCAGTGTAGATTTAGATCTTAGACATATACTTAGCTTTTTTTTTGTGTAGGCCGACTCGGGAGGTTCATAATCGGATAGAAGGTACTATCGGTAATCGGCGCAAAGTCCGGCGCGGTCTTTAGTTTAGCTCTTCGGGTTAAAGGAAGATCTCGGAATCGGATGATCAGAATAATCATCCGATTTTAATGAATCGATACCATGGGCGTGGGAGTAACTCTAAAAAAAGTTCGATCGAGGTTTTTAATTTGTTGGAACTGTTTTATTCCACACTTTGATTATATCCTTCACTTACGTGTTTTGGCGCAAGGAAATTGTAACTTTTTTTTGTGTGAAATAACTTTGTGGGTTGCTTTTATTTGCAAGACCAGTCTAGAACAAAAGGGACTTAAGGCACCGAAAGAAAATCCGAAGCGGGTATGAGAAAAACACCAGGCTGGAGAAGTAGAACAAAGAGTGATGTGACAAGAGATAAACTCAGTATTAGCGAGGAGAGAGAGAGAGAGAGAGAGAGAGAGAGAGAGAGAGAGAGAGAGAGAGAGAGAGAGAGAGAGAGAGAGAGAGAGAGAGAGAGAGAGAGAGAGAGAGAGAGAGAGAGAGAGAGAGAGAGAGAGAGAGAGGGAGGGAGGGAGGGAGGGAGAGAGAGAGAGAGAGAGAGAGAGAGAGAGAGAGAGAGAGAGGGAGGGAGGGAGGGAGAGAGAGAGAGAGAGAGAGAGGGAAAGAGAGAGAGAGAGAGAGAGGGAGGGAGGGAGAGAGAGAGAGAGAGAGAGAGAGAGCGCGGGAGGGAGGGAGGGAGGGAGAGAGAGAGAGAGAGAGAGAGAGAGAGAGAGAGAGAGAGAGAGAGGGAGGGAGAGAGAGAGAGAGAGAGAGAGAGAGAGAGAGAGAGAGAGAGAGAGAGAGAGAGAGAGAGAGAGAGAGAGAGAGAGAGAGAGGGAGGGGAGGAGTGTTTTGAGTTCTTATTATCACCCACTGGCAGAGACTATATCACCTAAAAAAAAGCCTTGAATTAATTGTTATGTTTAATCACAGGTTCTACAGTGTTTCTTACCGCTTCTCGAGTCACATTGCGGTTTTTAATCGCTATCTCTTCTATCGCTTCTCGAGTCACATTGCTGTTAATCGCTATCTCTTCTATCGCTTCTCGAGTCACATTGCTGTTAATCGCTATGTCATCTATCGCTTCTCGAGTCACATTGCTGTTAATCGCTATCTCTTCTATCGCTTCTCGAGTCACATTGCTGTTAATCGCTATCTCTTCTATCGCTTCTCGAGTCACATTGCTGTTAATCGCTATCTCTTCTATCGCTTCTCGAGTCACATTGCTGTTAATCGCTATCTCTTCTATCGCTTCTCGAGTCACATTGCTGTTAATCGCTATCTCTTCTATCGCTTCTCGAGTGACATTGCTATTAATAGCTATGTCATCTATCGCTTCTCGAGTCACATTGCTGTTAATAGCTATGTCATCTATCGCTTCTCGAGTCACATTGCTGTTAATAGCTATGTCATCTATCGCTTCTCGAGTCACATTGCTGTTAATATCTATCTCTTCTATCGCTTTTAAAGTCACATTGCTGTTAATCGCTATCTCTTCTATCGCTTCTCGAGTGACATTGCTATTAATCGCTATCTTTTCTATCGCTTCTCGAGTCACATTGCTGTTAATCGCTATGTCATCTATCGCTTTTAAAGTCACATTGCTGTTAATCGCTATGTCATCTATCGCTTTTAAAGTCACATTGCTGTTAATCGCTATGTCATCTATCGCTTTTAAAGTCACATTGCTGTTAATCGCTATGTCTTCTGTCACTTTTCGACTCGCGTTCTTTGTCTCTGTCTTTTAGCTCTAATGAACTAGTCTTACGGAATATAAGAACAGGGGATTAATACATCTCGATAATAGGATACTTCGGGTAATTGAAACTTTTCTCCCATTAGCTGATGATCTCTTGCAACAAAGTTTGAAAACTCAACCTAGGTTTCACAGCGTGCGGCTTACTGTGTCACGTTCCATGTTACACCTCACGTCATGCATGCCCTCCCAGCTTTGTATGTAACTGAGAATCAAGTATTCATTTCACGCACTATATATCGCTTTAACAGCTCCTCGCGATTAAAAGCAAGGTTCCGGTTAATTGCAAATCATAGATAGAGAGGAAGAAAATTGGCGATAACCGATTATTTGCATTTATGCGAAGCATCCTTATATCCAGAACCTGCCGAAGATTTCTACAACTTTCTGGAGGTCTGTTCATTTAAAAGATTGGTCTAGCTTGGTTGTTTGGTATCACGGAAGTGTGGCAAAAATATATATATATATATATATATATATATATATATATATATATATATATATATATATATATATATATATATATATATATATATATCAGGCTTAGGAGTTTGTATCATACCGTCTAACTTCTGCCACCGACGGAGCAAGCCTTGAGTTGGCAACAGAAACCTCGAGGTGCGGGAAAATAAAGCCCATGGTTAACTACAGAATAATACAATCATGTTTTTGATTATTTTCGAAGGAGTTTGATTATTAAGTAAAGAAATCTTTAAATAAATTGAACACCAAGAGTCCCTATAGTTTTGTTTTTGTATTTAATTAATTAATTAATTTATTTATTTATTTATTTATTTATTTATTTATTTATTCATTCATTCATTCATTCATTCATTTATTTATTTATTTATTTATTTATTTATTTATTTATTTATTTATTTATTTTTGATAGATCTGGACGGTCCGGTAAGGCATGCCTTTAACTTTAGTCATCGATTGTGCTTGGGAAGAAACCGTGACAGCACGCACCAGCAGGACCCTTAACCACCACAGGATTAAAATGAACACTGCGAAGTTTAGGCATAATGACAACACGAAAAATAACCTTCACTTCTAATACCGACTCTGCGTTAAAACCAATCAACTAACCCGACAGTGTTGAAAGTTATTGGGATTTAGATAACGCGCAATCTTCAAATATCGATCGGAATTTGAAAAATTGAAGTCTAGCATCCCGCTATGTTTTTTTTTTCCCCTCCCGTATAAACGAAGTTGCTTAATATCGGTTTTTTTCATTTAAACGAACCTGAACATTAAAATACAGCAATTGTACTCTAGCTGTGTGAAGTTTTTATGGCAATTATTTTTATGTGCAGAAAACTATTAACAGAAATTCTAGTCCCAGGCGGGCTCTCATCCTTCCTCCCCCTCTGTTGCCCATCTTACTCTAGATCAACGAATCCTGAACAAAAATTAATGATAAAATATTCAACTTTTGTCTTAGCGCCACAGTATAGAACGTCCTATCTATTTCACATAGAGTATTTTTTAATGCTCAACCGCACAACTGGTGTGTTCTTGGGCCATGTTACAGTAATTACTAAAGCAGTTCGGCGTGTGGTTTATGATTTACGATACCAGATGATGTATCGTGAGGTATAATTTGCGAAATATACTAACCATTAGGTTTGTTTTATTGTCCAACTTCTGTTTATGTATAGCCGGTTTTACGAGGGATTTATTGCTTTTAAGCGATTTAAAAAAAAAACAAAAAAAAAACGTATTTAATGACCCAGAACGCCAACCGTCTCCACTCGTTACATCTGATTCGGGTTAATTATTTTTTTTTTTTCATGCGGTGGCACTGATGTATGTGGCTAGATCATCGCGGTGGCACTGATGTATGTGGCTAGATCATCGCGGTGGCACTGATGTATGTGGCTAGATCATCGCGGTGGCACTGATGTATGTGGCTAGATCATCGCGGTGGCACTGATGTATGTGGCTAGATCATCGCGGTGGCACTGATGTATGTGGCTAGATCATCGTTGGCACTGATGTATGTGGCTAGATCATCGCGGTGGCACTGATGTATGTGGCTAGATCATCGCGGTGGCACTGATGTATGTGGCTAGATCATCGCGGTGGCACTGATGTATGTGGCTAGATCATCGTACTCTAAATTTACATAAGAATCTCATAAGGAAGCTGTCGCACTCCGTCAAGCTATGGACAGGCCTGTTAAGATTGGACGCGGCTCGACTATCAGATGGCTCTGACGGGTTTCGAACCAGAGATATCCTTCCGGTCAGTTGGACGCTCTCCCTACTGAGCCATCTCCCTCTCCTTATTTCCTCAAGGTCCGATCAGAGGCTGGGGCTGGTTTGGTGAGAGCCAACCTTAACATCTCTAGCTGGGAAGAGGTCTCCGAACCTGTCTGTGTCCATGCCTTACCCGATAGATACCATCCTCGCTCGGTGACGAGAGTGCGCGACCTATCCCGACAGCCACCGTCCGCTCGGGACTGAAGTGGTTGGGAAACTTTAATCGCTGACTTCACGGACGGCTATTGGGTTTAGGTTAGGATAGTTGGGAGCCATGGTTGGCCAACTAGGCCGGAAGTCCCAAGGCCTGTGTTTTAAGTGAGCGCGACTTGTCTTGGTACTCGGCACTACTGGGGATTGTTGGACTCTTGGGAAACCACTTAGAGAGAGAGTGTCTATAGGGTTGTCTGTCTGTCTGTCTATCTGTCTGAGTTGTGTCTGTACGACTGGCGTTGTGTATCTCGGAATGTGCTTCTTGTTTGAAATCATTTCAGTGGCGGAAGATGGAGAGAAGAGAGAGAGAGAGAGAGAGAGAGAGAGAGAGAGAGAGAGAGAGAGAGAGAGAGAGAGAGAGAGAGAGAGACACACAGACAGACAGACAGACAGACAGAAAGAAGAAAAAGAGTAAAGACGAGGAGGAGGAGGTGGAATATGAGATAAAGAAGACGAAGCGGGATAAAGAGAAGAAGAGAAAAGAGCAGAAGACTTCAGTTTTTTTCAATGCAAGTACAGGCGTACCAAACACTTATGAGCTTCAGTTGTAAAAAAAAAAAATGCAGCGAAATTCATGTGGGAAAAATCATCGGGAAGAAGTTTATCGCAAATAGAGAACAGGTTTTAGAAACCTTCCGAGAAAATAATTTCAGCAACATCTTTTTTCTTCCCCCTTTTTTTCTGAACTTTTATCAAAATTAGAAAAAAAAAGGAAAAAATCTTATTGAGAATTAGAAAGAAATATTTATACGATTCACACAACGCCGAGAAAAGGGTTTTTAGTTTTGTCCTTCATTCTTTCTCTATACTTCTGTCTATCTGTCTCTCCCTCCCTCTGACGCTCCCTAACTTGCAAGCCTATGTATGTCCTCCCCTAACCTCTCACCTACGTTCAAAGATCTCTCTTCCATCTTTCTCCCAAAAACACAAACCTCCACCACTCACACACACACACACACACACACACAGATGCGTGATCACCAAAGCTTAAATAAATCCACAGTGGCTGTACTGCTCTAGTGTACACGTCCACCATCCGACACACGCACAAACACACAACATAAACACATAAACAGTATACTATTGCTCTAGTGTACACGTCCACCATCCGACACACGCACAAACACACAACATAAACACATAAACAGTATACTGTTGCTCTGCTAAAGAGCGGAGACCTTGTAACATTTGACCGGCCCAGACTGGCGACCAGAGGCTCCACTTCACCTACTAACACCGGCAACAATAGGCCAGACAGAATACAGGTCGGCAAAATGTTTTACAATGGGCGGGGAGGGGGGCGGAGAGAGAGAGAGAGAGAGAGAGAGAGAGAGAGAGAGAGAGAGAGAGAGAGAGAGAGAGAGAGAGAGAGAGAGAGAGAGAGACAGACAGACAGACAGACAGACAGACAGACAGACAGACAAGACAGACAGACAGGGGGGTGACGGGTGAAGATTAAAAAAAAAAAAAGGACAGATGGGGTGTGAGTGCGGAAAGACTTATCTCTGCACTGGTGCAATATTATAATATAGTACATGTGCATGTAGATCTAGAGCAACGCTTTACCTTCAGAGGGAGAGGGAAAAAAAAATTTAAGTGCAATTTGTACCGGAGGCAACAGGGTGATCATATAATAACGTCTCCTAAGTTGATACGATACGGCATTCCTCGCAGGGAAGGCAGTAGCTGCTGCTACTCGCTGGCATGCTCGGCCTACGATTATACGTCGCCTAAGTTCCCTGCCAGATTTCCCCCCCTCCTACCAGACGAGCTTCCAGGCTTGCGTGGTACATGCCTGATGGGAGTTTTTGTTTCTTCTTTTTTCTTCTTAGCTGGGTCACGGTGACATAGTGGTTACAAGGTTAAGTTTTTTTTTGTGTTCTTTTTTAAATGCAGAAGCCTGCTTTGATTTTCTTTCTTTCTTTCTTTCTTTTTTTTTTTTTTTTTTTTTGTCTTTTTGTCTTTTTGTAATTTATTCCCTCTCTTTCCCTCCCCCCACCCCCTTTTTTTTCTCGTTTTTATCGTTGCTTTCACTCATGTCAGGTGAGGTTGGCGTATTAATAGATAGCGGGACTTAACTCTGTCATGAACTTTTCATGATCAGGATGCGATGGCTCGAAGCATGTAGCATGCAACGTGCCATTTGTTTACTGTTATTGTTATTATTGTTACTATTGTTGTTGCTCCTCCTCCTCCTCCTCGTCTTCTTCTTCCACTCCTCTCCCTTCATCATCATCATCATCATCATTCATCATCATCATCATCATCATCGTCATCATCATCTCCACCTCCTCTCATTCTCCGCCCGCTCCTCTTTCTAAATCTTCCTTTAAACTCTTATATAAATATCCTGCTCTTCCATCTCCTCCTCATTCTCCGCCCGCTCCTCTGTCTAAATCTTCCTTTAAACTCTTATATAAATATCCTGCTCTTCCATCTCTCCCTCATTCTCGCCCGCTCCTCTTTCACTCCTTTAAACTCTTATAAATATCCTGCTCTTCCATCTCCTCCTCATTCTCCGCCCGCTCCTCTTTCTAAATCTTCCTTTAAACTCTCATATAAATATCCTGCTCTTCCATCTCCTCATTCTCATTCTCCGCCCGCTCCTCTTTCTAAATCTTCCTTTAAACTCTGCTCTATATAAATATCCTGCTCTTCCAACAAATCTCCTCCTCATTCCTGCCGCCCGCTCCTCTGTCTAAATCTTCCTTTAAACTCTTATATAAATATCCTGCTCTAACATCTCCTCCTCATTCTCCGCCCGCTCCTCTGTCTAAATCTTCCTTTAAACTCTTATATAAATATCCTGCTCTTCCACCTCCTCCTCATTCTCCGCCCGCTCCTCTTTCTAAATCTTCCTTTAAACTCTTATATAAATATCCTGCTCTTCCACCTCCTCCTCATTCTCCGCCCGCTCCTCTGTCTAAATCTTCCTTTAAACTCTTTTATAAATATCCTGCTCTTCCACCTCCTCCTCATTCTCCGCCCGCTCCTCTTTCTAAATCTTCCTTTAAACTCTTATATAAATATCCTGCTCTTCCACCTCCTCCTCATTCTCCGCCCGCTCCTCTTTCTAAATCTTCCTTTAAACTCTTATATAAATATCCTGCTCTTCCACCTCCTCCTCATTCTCCGCCCGCTCCTCTTTCTAAATCTTCCTTTAAACTCTTATATAAATATCCTGCTCTTCCATCTCCTCCTCATTCTCCGCCCGCTCCTCTTTCTAAATCGTCCTTTAAACTATTATATAACTATCCTGCTCTTCCATCTCCTCCTCATTCTCCGCCCGCTCCTCTGTCTAAATCTTCCTTTAAACTCTTATATAAATATCCTGCTCTTCCATCTCCTCCTCATTCTCCGCCCGCTCCTCTGTCTAAATCTTCCTTTAAACTCTTATATAAATATCCTGCTCTTCCACCTCCTCCTCATTCTCCGCCCGCTCCTCTGTCTAAATCTTCCTTTAAACTCTTATATAAATATCCTGCTCTAACATCTCCTCCTCATTCTCCGCCCGCTCCTCTGTCTAAATCTTCCTTTAAACTCTTATATAAATATCCTGCTCTTCCATCTCCTCCTCATTCTCCGCCCGCTCCTCTGTCTAAATCTTCCTTTAAACTCTTATATAAATATCCTGCTCTTCCACCTCCTCCTCATTCTCCGCCCGCTCCTCTTTCTAACTCTTCCTTTAAACTCTTATATAAATATCCTGCTCTTCCATCTCCTCCTCATTCTCCGCCCGCTCCTCTTTCTAACTCTTCCTTTAAACTCTTATATAAATATCCTGCTCTTCCACCTCCTCCTCATTCTCCGCCCGCTCCTCTTTCTAAATCTTCCTTTAAACTCTTATATAAATATCCTGCTCTTCCATCTCCTCCTCATTCTCCGCCCGCTCCTCTGTCTAAATCTTCCTTTAAACTCTTATATAAATATCCTGCTCTTCCATCTCCTCCTCATTCTCCGCCCGCTCCTCTGTCTAAATCTTCCTTTAAACTCTTATATAAATATCCTGCTCTTCCATCTCCTCCTCATTCTCCGCCCGCTCCTCTGTCTAACTCTTCCTTTAAACTCTTATATAAATATCCTGCTCTTCCATCTCCTCCTCATTCTCCGCCCGCTCCTCTGTCTAAATCTTCCTTTAAACTCTTATATAAATATCCTGCTCTTCCACCTCCTCCTCATCATTTTCACCGTCCTCCCCTTCAAACACCCTCTCCCCCCCTCCTTCATCCTCTTTTTCTCCTTTCCGACCTAGTCGTCCTTCTACCACTCCATCTCCTCCTTTCATTTATTTATTCTCCACTTACCATGACATTAGTCGGTTTGCATTGACCTCCGTGGTGTTACAATGTTCTGAATGTTTCGTTTTCTGTTTCGACTTTCCATGCCGATTTTTTTTTCATGATCGGTAAGGGTTTTTTTTGATACAGGGGGATGTTAGTTGAAACAGTTCGCATTTCTGCCCGTAGGGTTAATATTGTACTGATTTCATTTGCAGTTAAACTGTAGCTGGCATTTCCTGTCCTTATTCATTATTATTTTTTTATTCTTTTTTTTTTTTTTTTAAATTTGTGTAAGAACGTTTTTTATCTCTCTCTCTCTCTCTCTCTCTCTCTCTCTCTCTCTCTCTCTCTCTCTCTCTCTCTCTCTCTCTCTCTCTCTCTCTCTCTCTTCCCCCCCCCCCCCTCTCCCTCCCTTACCTGCGGCCATCACTCCGTGGTCATGCTCCAGTTGCCAGAGCCAATGAAGCAGGTAAAACACAAGAGACTGGAACGAATTATTTCATTTTGTCCGACATGTTTTCTTTCATACCTTTTAATCCGGTTTTTGTTTTATAACCCAAAACACGCTAAGTCTTTTTTAACCTTTCACCCCTAGTGTTGTATGATTGTGGACTGTACTTCTTGTGACCTCCAAAACGCGGAAGTGTCTGTCTGTCTTTTATACTGCCTTCGTCGCTGCTCTGTCAGTTACCTGCGCTGGAATCGACGGGAATTGGATTATACTAACATAGATAAAAAGATAAAAAAACAACAACAACAACAAAAACGAATAACAACAAACTATAGAAACAACAACAGTAACGCTACCCCCCCCCCCCCCCACACACACACAAAAAAAAAAACCAAACTCTCTCATAAAATATCTTGTGCGTCGAGTATATCTTCCATCCTCTCATTATACTTCCACATTGCCCAGTTTTTGTACAGGTATAGTGTAAAATAAAAATGTGTCTCCAAGAAGTAATGAAATCTTTGGTAACTCGCAGCCTTGAACATGACGTCAAGGATGTTTTGAGTTAAATAAGCCAATACGCGTCTGTGAGAGACTTAGGCGACTTGAAAGAAAGGACATCGGCTGCTGTTATCGAGCTATCACTCTCCCAAGTTTTGCCCTTAATAACAGACCGCATAATTCTTCATCTTCATAGTATTATCCCCTTCGTCTACAAAGTCTCATATCATGACGCAATCTTCGAATGACACTGCGGTCTTCGGATCTCTTTCCGTTTTGGACTTGGCGCTCAGGTCGTTTCTAAATATATCCCAGTAAGCTTATGAAGAAAAAAAAGAACAAAAGAAAAGTAACAACAAAAACTTAATGTACAGGTGAGATACAAGAAGGGGCAAGTGCCGAGGTGGAAAGTCTAAACAAAAGAAAGACGGGAATGCGCTGAAACGAAACAAAGCTCTCCATAGGGCAAAAAGATGCTGCGTCAGCGTGTGGAAAATATAAATTAATCGTGGGAACCGGGAAAATTTAGAAAAGAAACGGAACAAAATGTGGCCAGTTTTGAGTAAGTTCGTAACTATATGGCCGACTACATTTAGGTGTTTTCTATAAAGAGATCCATTAAGATTTTTCAAACTGTACTTACTCAGACGAAATACTAGCACGAACGCATTTGAGTAGGAAACGTATCACAATTATTACCGTAAGTGTTTAGCTGGTCGGATTAATCGCAAGGCAATTTCAAAAGTGAACGTAAAATTGAAAGTACTACAATGATCATACACTGACACTGAAACACAGAAATCTTTGAAAACAATCTAAACCCGCCGTAAATTAAAGATCAACGAATTGTTATCTCCACAACCTGATACGAGACTTTCTTTCATCCTACAAGTTGATCTAGGCATGTATTATGACTATTCCAACAAACAGCAGGCCGCATTATGATCTGGTAGTGGTCACGTTATATTAAGACACCCCCCCCCCCCCCCCCAAAAAAAAAAAAAAAAAAAAAAAAAAATCACTTTTTGTCTCTTTGGCCGCTGGTGGCTATGGGGTTAAAACGTCCGCTCTAGTATCGGCAGTGACTTTAGTAGCGGGTTCGATTGCCACACCGGCCGTCAATGGGTGAAGCGACGGGCCTCGTCTCCTCACTCCCGCCTTGCCTGACGGAGGCTGACTCGATATGCAGTGAGGTCTGAGATCACCGAGTCGCGCACGGGCTGTATATTAAACAATCAATAAAACTAACAAGACCCAATCCTCTTTGTCTAATCTAGGGTCTAAAACGCAGGCATGTATCAGGATTGAAAGTGTCGCCGCCACAATGGCACGGCGCTATTGATTCGGTGTCTCAAACCGTGGAGTTTTAAACATGGTAGTCAACACAAGAACAACCAATACTGACACAATCGACAAACATAGAAACACCATTAGGGCCGGAGAATTGGGCACCGGCTGGTTTAACTGCTGGCCACATTTGATTATCAAGGAACCATAGAAACTTCCTGGGTGGCTTAAGGTAGTTGTAAATATTGCCGCCATGTACGGCAAATACACAGCAATAAAGAAAGCAACAACAACAACAACAACAACAAGAATAACAAAGACAAGGACAGTAAAACAGGTATCGTAATATTACCAATCAACGCAACATAGGCAATAGCAACAGCA
>JAWDGP010002732.1:587500-645000 GCA_033675545.1 Elysia crispata | reverse complement strand
ACGCCACTATTGATCTTTATTACTACTACCACCGCCGTCATCATCACCATTATTAACATTTTCTATATATTATTTAATACCGACTTTCGTGAATTTCTAGGAACATCATCATCATTTACTCGGCTCCTATCTTCAGAATTTATTTTTTCGAAATGAAAAAAAAATCACCAACATCTGCACTGTTATTACTCACTATTTTATCGCCGCTCTTGCGCAATACCGTATCCCAGACCCAGAAAACGAACAATTTACATGAAATTGTAATTCCCTTCCCGTTGTTTGTTTGTTGTTTTTTTTCTTTAGTTCAGTACATGTAAAGTCTTCTTCCGTTCCCCTCTCTCTTAATTCGTTTTGGGCTTGGCCCTCTTTCTATCATAATCAATGTAAACCTTGATGGCTGCACTTAGTGATAGTCTTCGGATGTGTATGCAAGTTTGTAAAGCTCCTATCTTCAGTTTTCTTTCCCGATTCTCCCATCCTTTCATTCCTTCTCTTCTCTTTTTTCAATCTTTCTTTTATGGTTTTTTTTAAATTTATTTCCTCATCTTCATGAGGTTTAAGCCAGTTCACCGAAATTACTAAAGGATAAAATTGAAATAAGTTAACATGCATACTTAACTCCTTATCTCTCTACATCTCTTCTTGTTCTTCTTGTTCTTCTTGTTCTTGTTCTTCTTCTTCTTGTTCTTCTTCTTGTTCTTCTTGTTCTTGTTCTTCTTCTCTCTCTCTCTCTCTCTCGCTCTCCCCCTTTCTATCCCCTCCCTCCGCACATTCCCCAATCCCTCTTTTGGATTCTGATAGTTCAGCATTATCAGAAACCACAGCAAAAGACAAACGCTCTTAAACGATCTGTTTGTGCTTCACCCTGTGACATTATAACCCCCGAACGCCAATGGTTCTATAACTCTGTTCACCATACCTTGCATAGATCCATGTAGACCTTGCCTCGCAACTTCCTCGACGTGTGGAAAAAGTCAACGAAGTCAGGAGAGGGTGGGGGGAAGGTTTAAATGTCGGGGAAAGCGTGTGTGCGTTATTAACGAGGTAATTGGATGCGGTAAAAGCGGGAATTATCTCTGCACCGGCTTTAAGTAGTGGCAGCGGCAGTTGCGGCAGTCTTTATTATTATATCTTTTTGTCTTGATCGTCCTCTTATTACTGCAATCTTAGGTCTGTTGCTGGAGGTAGAAGCTGAAAAAAAAATGTTAAAGTAATCTGGTTTTGTTAGATTCTTTTTTTGTCAGTAAGATTAACTCTTCGATTGCAGTTCTTAAAGAGCCGGGCGGTCACATGATGACAATATTAACAGTTATGTAACTCTAGTTCAACTATGAAGATAGCGGCAAAAGCAAAATGAAAAATAAAACAAGAGGAGGGTAGGGGGTGGGGGCGCAGATGTTGTTAGCCGGGATAAATATCAGAAAGGAGAGGGAAAATTGCCTCATTTGAGATGTATTAAAAAAAAAAAAAATCCGAAAGATTTAGGAAGGAATGTTTTTTTTTTTCAGTTTTAGAAAATTTGATAAAGACTTCTTTAAGTGTTATTATCTGCAAATAATTTTTATTTGAGATTTTTTTTTACTTTTGTACAATTTAGGTCTATATCCTGAACACATAGATCTAGTACAAAACGCTTGCCTTACTTTCAGCTGAATCATGAGTTCAGAATTTTTCTCTTTCATTTTTCACTAGTCTTGATCTCGGAATCCAATCTTTTCACTTTTTTTTTTTTTTTTTTTTCATTTGAACTCGAAGTCTGAACATCATCATCATCACTCACTCTCTCTCTCTCTCTCTCTCTCTCTCTCTCTCTCTCTCTCTCTCTCTCTCTCTCTCTCTCTCTCTCTCTCTCTCTCTCTCTCTCCCCCCCCTCCCCCCATACTTTACTCATTGTTTTCCTATAGTTCACGGAGTTCACAGATACTAACTCATTTTTCATTTGATCATGGGGTCCGAACTTCACTCTTCATTTATCACTTGATCGAGGGATCTCCCTCACTTCTTTCCCGTGAATCCGACGGCTTTGTCTTCTTTTGTGTCTTCCTTTGCTCTTTTTTGTTCTCTTTCCATCTCTCTCTCTCTCTCTCTCTCTCTCTCTCTCTCTCTCTCTCTCAAATAAAACTCTTTCTCTCTCGCTCTCACTCTCTCTCCCCCTCCCTCCCCTCCCCAATCCGCAGGGTTTCCCCCTATTAGTCTAGACTATGACATGCCATCTTAGCAACCCAAACACGACCAAACAACGTCGAAAATTAACCTGTTCATCACTCAGTTTTTGTTGTGGTTGAACATGCAGTTTTTTTGCCCCGGGGAGCTGATCTCTCTCTCTCTCTCTCTCTCTCTCTCTCTCTCTCTCTCTCTCTCTCTCTCTCTCTCTCTCTCTCTCTCTCTCTCTCGCTCTCACTCTCTCTTTCCCCCCTCTCTCTCCCCCTCCCTCCCCTCCCGAATCCGCAGGGTTTCCCCCTATTAGTCTAGACTATGACATGCCATCTTAGCAACCCAAACACGACCAAACAACGTCGAAAATTAACCTGTTCACCACTCAGTTTTTGTTGTGGTTGAACATGCAGTTTTTTTGCCCCGGGGAGCTGATATCTCTCTCTCTCTCTCTCTCTCTCTCTCTCTCTCTCTCTCTCTCTCTCTCTCTCTCTCTCTCTCTCTCTCTCTCTCACACACACACACACACACACAAACCAAGGCATGTTGGTTTTGGCGAGGCTCCAGAAAATTAACTCAACACCCAGTCCTTTAGAACTGAAAGTCAAGTCCTTTTCCCCCCGCTTTCTTTTTAATTCTATCTCACTCATGTAGCTGATGGTGGTGAGATCGTAATGTAAACCAGCGTAGAACAAAAAAGTTGGGAAGAGAGAAAAAAAAGTTTATTTCCTGTTTGTGATGGGCGTAGAGGTAACTTGGTCTGAATAGAGTGCCCTGTACATGTCGAAAGTGTAAATAAACTCCTTGAAACTGTTATTGAACGTGCACTTGTATCAAAACCGATCTCTCAATAACGAGTAAGAGAGTTAGTGAGAGTGAGAGAGAGAAAGAGAGAGAACAGAGTGAGAGACCCACACAAAGAGAAAGAGAGAGAGAGAGATAGAGAGAGAGACAAGGAGAGAATAGAGTGAGAGCCACACGGAGAGAGAGAGAGAGTGAGTAAGAGTGAGAGAGACACAAGGAGAGAATAGAGTGAGAGCCACACGGAGAGAGAGAATGAGAGAGAGAGAGAGAGAGAGAGAGAGACAGAGACAGAGACAGAGAAATATACGCTATATTTATAGTTTGAGGAATGAAATAGCAAGTGCTACATTTACTACTATCTTGAGAGAGGTGGACATTACTTCATAATCTTGTAGTCTATCCGCGACAGTCTTGGTTCTTTCACTATTTCTTTTTCATTTCTTGAGTTTTCCAGAAACTCCATCATGGAGACGATGGTTTCTCCTGGAGCAAGGGTTGGAGCTCGTTGAATAGGATCAGATCCCACCGCCATAGTGCAGTGCGCCGTCAGGGATTGTACTTGGTATCTCATCGCTGCTAATGCAGCGTTCTATCTACTGAGCTAGCTGGCTAGAGAAGGCATGAAAATCTGTAAAAAGCATTTTTGGATTCAAATTCTGCCTAAGCACTGTCTCGTCTTGCACAATTCTGTATCGAAAACTGACTTTTCAATAAAGTCTGATGGGACAACTATCTTTATAGTCTGTGTTTGCAACTGCCTTTAAACTATGTTTTTATTTTCTGAACTGTGTCTTAGGAGCTGTTTGGTCTGGTCTTTGCGAACGGCTTAAAAGGCGAAGAAAGTATAATGTTAGAAAAACTTTTATTAGTCACCTCGGAATAAACTAATCAGATTTCAGAAGATTTGTTCCTGCGTGCAAGAAATGGCTTTCTCTTTTTAAAGCTGATTCTTAATTTGATTTAGAAGCTGATTTCGTCGAAAAGCGTCAGTCACAGAAAGTACTATCAAATCCAGTAGTATAAAGAGGTACCCGCTTGTATTGAACTCTGATAAGTTGATTTTTCGCTTAAATCGACTGTCTACTTCGTCCCCCGCCTCTTCACTACCTTTGTAGTTTCAAAGGTTTTAGGTGATCGTTGGATGATTTGATTCCAGTTTTCGTTCCCAAATGAAATAGACATAAAAAATTGACTGCTTTCTTTATTAAAGTTTCACTGACACTGTCTACCTCTTATGGCGAAACATATATTAGATGTATCAGCCATGCTTTAACTTGTTAAAAACGGATGCAGGAAGAATAATACGACACAGTCGGGTGCAATCATGGAAGGGAGACTGGAGCATATTGTTTATTTTTTTTTTTTATTTTACTTCACTTGTTTTTTCATTAATTCATCGCAACAGCGATATTTTTTTTTTGTCAGTATCGCGACCCCCCCCCCCCCCCTTTTTTTTTTCCCCAACACACCCACACACTCTTTCTTTTGCTTCTGCCCCCGCCGATCACAATTCTCTATATGTGATCTCACTTTAATGGTCCAAATATTCAATCTCTATGCAATTGCCGAGCAATTTCACATATTTTCCTGCGTGTTGTTTTGAATTTGCTCTTAAAATAATGCAGTGCATTAGAAGTTGTTACAGTAATTTTTTTTCTTTTTCTCTTTCTTTCTTTTTTTTTTGTTTTTGTTTTTGTTTTTGTTTTTGGTCTTGTTTTGTTTTGTTTTGTTTTATTTTTAAACTGTGTCCGTCATTTATTTCAGTTTCGGCGCTTTGTTTCATGTTTGTCTGCTCTCGCTCTTCCAGTTTTTGCTCTCTCTCTCTCTCTCTCTCTCTCTCTCTCTCTCTCTCTCTCTCTCTCTCTCTCTCTCTCTCTCTCTCTCTCTCTCACTGATTCCTCTTGCGTTCTTTCTCATTTTGTAAATTTGTTCTTTTAATAGTATTATTTGCTCTGTCTGCCCGTTTCTCGTTTTTGTTTCTTCATTCTCCTCCCTTTCTTCCTGCCTTCCTTCCCCGTTTCCCACTCGCCACCTTCCATAAATACCTCCGCGCCTCTTGATAACTCTTCATCTCCGTCTTCTACACTCTTCTCACTATTCTCTATTGTCTACATCGGAGAAACACCTTCCGCTCCGGCCGGGCACTATTTCACCATCTGGAAAACGGTGAAAGGGGGGAGGGGGAGGGGGAAGGGGAGTGGGGGGAAGTGGAAGGTCTCCAGTTTATCTCAGCATCTAAAAGCTGGTGTGAGCCTGATTAAACCACCACCCGCGACTCACACACCCTGCGCATGCCGGGTCCACGGAGTGAGCACAATAAACTAGATAATTTGATTCACTGCAGGGCGTCTCTTAAAACTAATTGTGAAAAGTGTTTGAAAGAGGAGGAAGGGAGGAGAGAGAAAATATAGGGGGATTTTATTTAGGTTTCATTGTTACTTCCTTGTTGTTATATTTATTGTTGTTGTTGTTATTGCTGCTGCTGCTGCTGCTGGTGGCGGCGGTGATGGTTTAATTTTGTTAATGGTGATGCTGCGCATCACTTTTGATATGTAGGTGTTGTTGTTGTCATAGGAGTTGATAGAGTGGTGTTAATGGGGATCGTTAGGAAACTATTGCAGATTATAATTGTCGTATTCCATAAGTGTTTCCTTCTGCATATCTCTCTCTCTCTCTCTCTCTCTCTCTCTCTCTCTCTCTCTACTCCGTCTGTTTAACTCTGTCTCGCTATGTCTGTCTGTCTGTCTCTCTCACTCTATTTATCTCTCTCTCCCTCTCTCTCTCTCTCACCTCTCTCACTCTCTTTCACTCTCTCTCACTCTCTCTCTCTCTCTCTCTCTCTCTCTCTCTCACCATATCTCTACCGCTCTTTCCCACCTCCACATTTCTCTGAAGTCAACTTCACTGCTAATCACTGCAAAATCTCTCCTCTTTATCACTTAGTTTATCATTTTTTTTTGTTTATTTGTTCTTAATTTTTTTTTCCCCTTAACAGAGTTTAGACCAAATTCAAAACCAATTTTTTTTCATTCGGCCAACTATCTTTAACACAGCTAGAGACGTGAAACGAGAGGTAGCAGGTGAAAAACAACAACAAAAAATAGGCTCAAACCCGACCCAGCCAGGGTGTTATCTCCCCGATCTACCGTTAAACCATCTCGGCCTCACAGGAAGCAGACGCTTGGCAAAAGTTGCACTTTGGTCAAAACAGCGAGCAGTCACGACGACTCGACTCGACTTTTAGTGGCGGAAAAAAAGTAGGTTGCCGACCGACCGAACGTCCAAGCTCGAGAAAGTTTAGTTTTTGTTTTTGTTTTGCTTCCCCCCCCGGTCGGTTTCCGTCGTCGTAGGTTCTGAAGTATTCAGAGCTTGAGACGCAATCAGACCTGCCAACCGTCCCTGATTATCCGGGACAGTCCCGGATTTCAATTTGGGGGAAAAACGGTGAAAAAATTATCTTTTTCTATCTTCTTATTTTTCTTTTCTATGAACGCCTATAATTCCTAGGAACATGTATTAGAATACAAATTTCTAGTTAAATTATGTCATATGTTCTGTTTGCTTAGACCAACAGTGCAGTAGTTCGCCGCGGCATTAGACGCGTCCGCAGTAGGGTGTCCCTGATTCCATTTTCTGGAGGTTGGCAGGTCTGCGTGATAATAAGTTGCAATTCACGGCACTGCTCGTGGTTACCTCTGTGTTCCGATGTTTTTCGATAAACTTTATTCATTGACAAACTAGTTCAGATGTAGCGTTGTTTTGTATGCGATACTGTTTTTAGACCAGGCATGTCCAAAGGCCGGCCCTCGGGGCCAAATGCGGCCCGTGTTCAAATCTACATTGGCCTGCAGCACTCACAAAACCAACAATGATTAAACGTTAATGTTTCAGAGAATGTCAGGCCGAATGGTCGGCCCCCTCACACATGTTCATGTCACCAAATCTGGCCCTCTTTGCAAAAAGTTTTGACAGCCCTGGTGTATGCGATAATCGCCGTGGACTGGAGGAGACCAATGCGTCTCTGTCCCCATCCGTCAAATAGGCGTACACTGTGCAAGCTCGGACGGACATCAAGTTAGGATTAAAGATGGAAGTTAGCCCGTGCCAAAAGCATTGGATTGCGATGGTCGGAAAGTTATTTCACTTTTATAAATACGGCCCCAAAATACTGAGTCTCCGAAACTCATCCATCGATCGTGCGAGGTTCGAACCCGACTCTTTGGCGAGAGTTCTATCCACATGGCCAGTTGTCTTACACAGAATATGTACAAATTGTCGAGATCATGCAGGAATAGTCAAGAAAACTTTGTCTCGATTAAATAGAACCGAGTACATAAAACCAGTTTGGTGATGTTGGATAGATTTATATAACAGTTATGTGGTCTTCATCCGGTGGATAGTTCGGTTATGGTTATTCACATTGTTGTGTTGGCGTCTTTTATCAACTCACTACACTCATTCCTTTAACCCGTTCAATGATTCCTCCCACTTAGTATATTGTATCTCATCTTCTCTCTCTCTCTCTCTCTCTCTCTCTCTCTCTCTCTCTCTCTCTCTCTCTCTCTCTCTCTCTCTCTCTCTCTCTCTCTCTCTCTCTCTGTGCCCCCTTTAAAAAAAAATAAAAAAAATAAATAAAAATAATAATAACAAAATAACTAAATGAAACAAAAATAAAACAAAATTACGCGATAAAACGGATATCTTAATTTATGAGGAATTTGCTCCGATATATTTTTGGACATCATCCAATTGGCCTTTTGATTGTAGCGGAATTGTTGTATGCGGGTATTGTGGCGATTTTGGGAAGAGGAAAAGGGGGAGGCGACGCTGGCTTATCTATGTTTAGTATTTGAAAGACTTGCAGGCGCAAGGGTCAATTTGATATCTCCTTAGTCCGTCTCGATGGTTTTTTTTTTTAATGAAAAGACCCTCTCGTTGATCACAATTTATCTCCCCCCCCCCCCCCACCCAAAAAAAAAAAAAAAAAAGACAAAGAACAAAAAAAACCACCAACATCTGATGACCTTTTTGATATAGCTTTGTCCCCTTAGTTTTTCGAACAGTTTATAATCGAGACCTGTCTAAAGTGTTGCTTTATTTACCCTAAGCCCCATTTACTCTAAGACTATGCATGTGTTGGACTCACAAATTCAGACAAAACGAAACAACAACAACAACAACAACAACAACATCAACAGGTGAAGCTCTCTGCCGGCCCGCAAGAAGCCCTAAGGTTAGTGAGTAAAGTCTCACCACCAGTCAGCGATGAAGGTTAGAATTTTGTACAGATGCTTGGACCGTGAGAACAAGGTCCGACTGATTCGTCCTCCAACTCAGTCAGTCATCAGGAGGCTTGAACACTTAATAAACCGTACTTCAGAGCTTTTAGGCGGGCTTTCTACTGCGTGACCACCGATGGCTCTCCAGAAATAATATTACCACTTTTCAAGGGCTGGGATTCTATCACATAAACAACCCTAAGTTTCTTATTGTGCTTTAACGCTTCTTCCTCTTCTTTTTCTTTTTTTTCTTTT
Organism: Elysia crispata; assembly: GCA_033675545.1. NCBI lineage: Eukaryota > Metazoa > Mollusca > Gastropoda > Plakobranchidae > Elysia > Elysia crispata. The sequence goes on along the minus strand of JAWDGP010002732.1, from coordinate 636,508 downwards.
ACGTTTTCAATTTCAAGCCTCTCCTATACCTGAGATCTTTGTAACAATTTACGGTAAGACTACGGTTATCCACAAATTATTTATACCTAACACCTTCTCCTCCCTCCCTCCCCCCACCCCCACCTTTCCTCTCTCTCTCTCTCTCTCTCTCTCTCTCTCTCTCTCTCTCTCTCTCTCTCTCTCTCTCTCTCTCTCTCTCTCTCTCTCTCTCTCTCTCTCTCTCTCTCGTTCGTTTCCTATCCCTCAATTATCGCCGTCACTTTGTCATTCCCAATCTTTCGACCACTGACACGAAAACCACCAACCATCTTGCGGTTTCTTCCCTAAACCACAGGGTATTGTGATTTTACTAACCTTTAGGTTTACGTCACACTAATACGCCGGTATGCTTCCGAAATTGAGACCTCGTCTGAAAATTCAAGCCCTGATAGTTTTTAATAGGATTTTAGCCTTTTTTTTTCTTTCTTCTTTTTTCTTCTTTTTCTCACGGTAGACTATGCACTGTTCTTATGGTACCGATATAACAGAGTGACTAGGCCAAGGTAATGGGCAGCGGTACACCTATTATTCTGTTCGGCGGAGCGCGCGGGCTGAGGAAGGACTAGTGTCATGTTACATCATTATTTTGGTGGCGGTCTAGACCTAGCTCAGGATTTAGCGCTAGCAGGTGCACCACCTTGTGCTTTCTTCCTGTACCGAGTAAAAACTAAAATGGTCGGAAAATAATGGGCGAGGGGGAAAAAAAGATGAGTGATAGCAATCTTAGTGTTAGTAAAAGCTACCGTTAGAAACACTCGTTCCTAATTCTGCACCTCTCTCTCTCTCTCTCTCTCTCTCTCTCTCTCTCTCTCTCTCTCTCTCTCTCTCTCTCTCTCTCTCTCTCTCTCTCTCTGTGTGCCCCTCTCTAAATCTTGCTCTCTCTCTCTGTCTCCTATCTCTCACCCGGATGTCTCCTCTCTCTTTACCCTGTTTATCTCCTCGCTGTATACCCTGTTTCTCTCCTCTCTCTATATCCTGTACATCTCTTCTCTTTACAACCTGTTTATCTCCTCTCTCTCTACCCTGTTTATCTCCTCGCTGTATACCCTGTTTCTCTCCTCTCTCTATATCCTGTACATCTCTTCTCTTTACAACCTGTTTATCTCCTCTCTCTCTACCCTGTTTATCTCCTCGCTGTATACCCTGTTTCTCTCCTCTCTCTATATCCTGTACATCTCTTCTCTTTACAACCTGTTTATCTCCTCTCTCTCTACCCTGTTTATCTCCTCGCTGTATACCCTGTTTCTCTCCTCTCTCTATATCCTGTACATCTCTTCTCTTTACAACCTGTTTATCTCCTCTCTCATACCCTGTTTATCTCCTCTCTGTATACCCTGTTTCTCTCCTCTCTCTATATCCTGTACATCTCTTCTCTTGACAACCTGTTTATCTCCTCTCTCTCTACCCTGTTTATCTCCTCGCTGTATACCCTGTTTCTCTCCTCTCTCTATATCCTGTACATCTCTTCTCTTTACAACCTGTTTATCTCCTCTCTCTCTACCCTGTTTATCTCCTCGCTGTATACCCTGTTTCTCTCCTCTCTCTATATCCTGTACATCTCTTCTCTTTACAACCTGTTTATCTCCTCTCTCTCTACCCTGTTTATCTCCTCGCTGTATACCCTGTTTCTCTCCTCTCTCTATATCCTGTACATCTCTTCTCTTTACAACCTGTTTATCTCCTCTCTCTCTACCCTGTTTATCTCCTCGCTGTATACCCTGTTTCTCTCCTCTCTCTATATCCTGTACATCTCTTCTCTTTACAACCTGTTTATCTCCTCTCTCTCTACCCTGTTTATCTCCTCGCTGTATACCCTGTTTCTCTCCTCTCTCTATATCCTGTACATCTCTTCTCTTTACAACCTGTTTATCTCCTCTCTCTCTACCCTGTTTATCTCCTCGCTGTATACCCTGTTTCTCTCCTCTCTCTATATCCTGTACATCTCTTCTCTTTACAACCTGTTTATCTCCTCTCTCTCTACCCTGTTTATCTCCTCGCTCTATACCTTGTTTATCTCCTCTCTCATAACCTGTTTAGCTCCTCTCTCTCTACCCTGTTTATCTCCTCGCTCTATACCTTGTTTATCTCCTCGCTCTATACCTTGTTTATCTCCTCTCTCTTTACCCTGTTTATCTCCTCGCTGTATACCCTGTTTCTCTCCTCTCTCTATATCCTGTACATCTCTTCTCTTTACCCTGTTTATCTCCTCGCTCTATACCTTGTTTATCTCCTCTCTCATAACCTGTTTAGCTCCTCTCTCACTACCCTGTTTGTCTCCTCTCTCTCTATACCCTTTTTATCTCTTTATATATATATATATATATCTATCACACTCGCACACACTCTCTCTGTTTCTCTTTTATTCTCATCACTCTCACATTAACCCTCCTCTCTGCTATTACTCTCTCTCTCCCTCTCCCTCTGTCTATCTCACTCTATCTCTCTGCGTCTCTACCCTTCTCTATCTACACTCTCTACATCTCTTTCTCTCCCATGTTCTTCCTCTATTGAACCTCCCTCCCCCTTTTTCCCTCTTCCTTTTCCCCACCCTGCACATCTTCGCTACCACCTGCTACTTCACATTTCCTCCATTCTCCAAGCTCCAACCTGTCATCGAAGCATCGTAGTAGCATTGTTTTCGGCAGCTGCTAGCATTATGCAAAATACTGCCTTTATCTTTTACCTTCCCTACTCTCTGTCTGTCTGTCTGTCTCTCCCTCTCTCTTTCTCTCTCTATATCTGTCTACCTCTCTATATCTGTCTATCTCTATCTATCTATCTCTCTATCTCTCTCTCTCTCTATCTATCTATCTATCTATCTATCTATCTATCTATCTATCTCTCTATCTATCTATCTCTCTATCTATCTATCTATCTATCTATCTATCTATCTATCTGACTCCCAAACCCTTTCCCCCCATCCTCTATCTATTGCTTTTTTGTCTTGCTCCTGCCTTACCCTAAATTCCTCTTTCTCTCTGTTATTACGCCATCTCGCATTACTGCTCTACTCTTCCTACACCTCTCACAATCTCTCCATCATTTTCTGCCGTCTCCTATCGTTGAAGCACTACTCCCTTCCTCCCCAAGTCCACCTCCCTCTATCCCAACCTCCATGGAGACATAACCTGACATATCTGACGGGGGTCTCTCCCGTCATACCCCATCTGGACTGGCTGTAGTGACATACTGCGCACTCGTATGGAAATTTGCCTTGTTATATGATAGTCTACCATCGACGGTTGGAGGGTGAGGATATCGGCATTACACACGGACAATCACCTGGGAAACCGGGGGGCAGAGTAAAAAAGAGAGAGAGAGAGAGAGAGAGAGAGAGAGAGAGAGAGAGAGAGAGAGAGAGAGAGAGAGAGAGAGAGAGAGAGAGAGAGAGAGAGAGTGTAGTGAAACGAGAAGTTCAAGTTATGAAGATATGCAAAAGGGAGAGAGAAATTGAGATCGGGATGGATAGAAATAAAGAGAGGAAGAGGAGAGGGGTAGGGCAGAACAAATCAGAAATAATTGTTTGGAATTTGAAAATTGTTCTGGTATTTTAGTTGTCACAGTACACAAACTTAAGCTTTGATTGTTGGTCTCGAATGTTTCTTGCCAGACTGGCCTAGCTCGCTCAGTTTTGAAAACTCTTTTCTTTTATTCAGTCCAAAGGATTTTGTATAGATTTTTTTAAAAATCAGAAATAAAAAACGGAAGGAAGGAATAAGGGTTCCTAAAAGAGTTAGAATGGTAGAGGAATGTGCAGTGGTAGAGGCACACAGTTGAACGAAAATGGAACATCTATATACTGAGGAAGAAGGAGCCATACACAGGAAAGCAATAGAGGCAGAACAGGGGAGAAATGGCTTAGGTTGGGGAGACAGATGGAACGACAGAAAATACGTGAAAGGATTGCCGTGAAGCGATAGAAATGACAGAGAAAGACGAATTTACACGAACTCCTAGACTAGACATACACAAAACAGACGGACAAATGTGAATCTTGAAGACGAAAAACAAAAACAAATTATTGTGGTGTTACAAGTTTTCTTTGTTATTCGCCCGTCAACAGGATTGGGCGTTTTTGGTGAGACCCCTCCTCAACTGCATGATGGAGGTAATTCCCAGAGATAGTCAGTTTTTCATAAGATATCACATCACAATTAAAACATGGTATTAGAAAAATTAATATTTATTTAACCTTGTGTTATCATGATATAGGCCTACCCCTTTGAACAATAATGAGATTAGTTTTTTAGATGAAAATACATCGATACTGAATTTAGATAAAACAACTGAATTAGAGATGGAAGGTCTGATATCACCACTAGTGGTGGACTGGGCCATTAAAACTCTCCATCAATCCATCCATCCATTAATCCATTGATCTATTTATCAATCCATCCATCAATCAATCAATCTATCTATCCACCTATCCAGTGATCAATTTATCAGTCAATCAATCAATTTATTTATCCATCCATCCCTTCATCCATCAATCAATCAATCAATCAATCCATCCATCCATCCATTCATCCATACATCCATCAATCAATAAATCCATCCATCCATACATCAATTAATCAACCCACCCATCGATCCATCAATGCATCTATGCATCCATCCATAAATCAATCAATCAATCAATCAATGAATCAATCCATCCATCCATCCTCCAAACAATCAATCAATCAATCAATCAATCAATCAATCCATCCATCCATCCATTCATCCATATATAAATCACCATCCGTCAATCAATCTATCCATCCATTAATCTATTAATCAGTCCATCCATCAATCTATTAATCAGTCCATCCATCCATCCACCCATCAATCAATGAATCAATCCAAAATGTAAACCAAGTCGAGACGAGTTATCCTACCGCAGACCTAGAAAACTTGCGAGACTTGTAATGCAGGACAAAAAGACTAAGGCTTTGTATTACATTATTAGCCAAGCTTCACGTACTTCGCCAACAGTGCATCACCGAAATCAATAAACTATAACCATCTCAAGCCAGCCTGCTCAGGTCAGGTTAATCTCCTGGGTTTATGGGACCTTGCGCTGTGTTTGGTAACAATTTTATGGGTAGTACTTTTTGAAAATTATGTTTTATAATTTTTTTCCTTTAATACACTTCATGAGCCTATGCTGATGTCATAAGTGCGTTGGAAAAGAAAACGTTGACAGCTGGATCAAGGGACACTACTCAAGTCGTTCAGTTACCTTTTCGCACTAACTCATCTTTCGCGTGCATAAAAGATATCAGGTGTATTGATGAGAGAAGATCAAGAGAGTCAGTCGGGATATACATATATATACAGATATCATCTAGTGCTCGCTAGGCTATGGTTTGGGGAGCGGGCGACCTGGCTTCTACAAACGTTATGCGCTCGTTCGATTCTTTTGGAAAAAAAAAAAAGGGGGGGGGGGGGGGGGGGGGGGGGGGGGTGTTGTGTCACCTTTTCAGCGGTCGTTGTCACGAACATTACCAGCATCACCATCATCATCATCATAACCGCCAGCATCACCATCATCATGATCATCATTATTATCATCATCATCATAACCGCCAGCATCACCATGATCATTATCATCATCATCATCATCATCATCATCACTATCACCATCATAACCACCAGCATCACCATGATCATGATCATGATCATGATGATCATCATCATCATCACTATCACCATCATAACCACCAGCATCACCATGATCTTGATGATGATCATCATCATCATCATAACCGCCAGCATCACCATGATCATCATTATCATCATCATCATCATAAACACCACTACCAGCACCACCACCATCACCATCATCATCATCATAACCGCCAGCATCACCATCATCATCATTATTATCATCATCATCATAATTATCATCACCATCATCATCATCATCATCATCATCATCATCATCATCATCATCATCATCATCATCATCATCATCAAATTTCATGAGATGAACGCCATCGTTATCTTTACCTGTGTCGTATGTGTTGACATTTCCCCCCAATTTTTCTTCACCTCCTTTTTCTTCTTCTTCTTCTTCTTCTTCTTTATTGTGGTCTACCTGACGGGGGCTCAAGTTTGAAATGCGACAACTCCTCAATTCAACATAGCGTGGACTAACTTTCTGAAACAAAGAAGAAAGAGGAAAACAAACAAATCTTCTTCTCTCCGCGTCTCCTTCATCATCTTTTTCTCGTCCTCCTCCTCTTCCTCCTGTCATCCTCTTGTTATTATCTTTGTCTCGTCCTCCTCCTCTTCCTCCTGTCATCCTCTTGTTATCATCTTTGTCTCGTCCTCCCTCCTCCTCCTGTCATCCTCTTGTTATTATCTTTGTCTCGTCCTCCTCCTCTTCCTCCTGTCATCCTCTTGTTATCATCTTTGTCTCGTCCTCCTCCTCTTCCTCCTGTCATCCTCTTGTTATTATCTTTGTCTCGTCCTCCTCCTCTTCCTCCTGTCATCCTCTTGTTATTATCTTTGTCTCGTCCTCCTCCTCTCCTCTCCTCCTCTCGTCATCCTCTTGTTATTATCTTTGTCTCGTCCTCCTCCTCTTCCTCCTGTCATCCTCTTGTTATTATCTTTGTCTCGTCCTCCTCCTCTTCCTCCTGTCATCCTCTTGTTATCATCTTTTTCTCTTCCTCCTGTCATCCTCTTGTTATTATCTTTGTCTCGTCCTCCTCCTCTTCCTCCTGTCATCCTCTTGTTATCATCTTTGTCTCGTCCTCCTCCTCTTCCTCCTGTCATCCTCTTGTTATTATCTTTGTCTCGTCCTCCTCCTCTTCCTCCTGTCATCCTCTTGTTATTATCTTTGTCTCGTCCTCCTCCTCTTCCTCCTGTCATCCTCTTGTTATTATCTTTGTCTCGTCCTCCTCCTCTTCCTCCTGTCATCCTCTTGTTATTATCTTTGTCTCTGTCCTCCTCCCCCTCTTCCTCCTGTCATCCTCTTGTTATTATCTTTGTCTCGTCCTCCTCCTCTTCCTCCTGTCATCCTCTTGTTATATCTTTGTCTCGTCCTCCTCCTCTTCCTCCTGTCATCCTCTTGTTATTATCTTTGTCTCGTCCTCCTCCTCTTCCTCCTCTTCCTCCTGTCATCCTCTTGTTATTATCTTTGTCTCGTCCTCCTCCTCTTCCTCCTGTCATCCTCTTGTTATCATCTTTGTCTCGTCCTCCTCCTCTTCCTCCTGTCATCCTCTTGTTATCATCTTTGTCTCGTCCTCCTCCTCTTCCTCCTGTCATCCTCTTGTTATCATCTTTGTCTCGTCCTCCTCCTCTTCCTCCTGTCATCCTCTTGTTATCATCTTTTTCTCGTCCTCCTCCTCTTCCTCCTGTCATCCTCTTGTTATTATCTTTGTCTCGTCCTCCTCCTCTTCCTCCTGTCATCCTCTTGTTATCATCTTTGTCTCGTCCTCCTCCTCTTCCTCCTGTCATCCTCTTGTTATCATCTTTGTCTCGTCCTCCTCCTCTTCCTCCTGTCATCCTCTTGTTATTATCTTTGTCTCGTCCTCCTCCTCTTCCTCCTGTCATCCTCTTGTTATTATCTTTTTCTCGTCCTCCTCCTCTTCCTCCTGTCATCCTCTTGTTATTATCTTTGTCTCGTCCTCCTCCTCTTCCTCCTGTCATCCTCTTGTTATTATCTTTTTCTCGTCCTCCTCCTCTTCCTCCTGTCATCCTCTTGTTATTATCTTTTTCTCGTCCTCCTCCTCTTCCTCCTGTCATCCTCTTGTTATTATCTTTGTCTCGTCCTCCTCCTCTTCCTCCTGTCATCCTCTTGTTATTATCTTTTTCTCGTCCTCCTCCTCTTCCTCCTGTCATCCTCTTGTTATTATCTTTTTCTCGTCCTCCTCCTCTTCCTCCTGTCATCCTCTTGTTATTATCTTTTTCTCGTCCTCCTCCTCTTCCTCCTGTCATCCTCTTGTTATTCCCCCTACCCCAGAAGGTGCTCCAATGTATGCCGAACGGTTAGCGGTTCCCCCCTCTGTAGGTCACGGTGAACTAGCATTAAACAAATATTGGACCACGTCAGGTTGAAGTGCCTGTGGTCCTGTACCAAAGGGGAATACAGTCTGCTTGCCTTATGCCGCGATTACTACACACCCCACACACCCTACACACACCCTACACATCCTGCACTACCATGCGCACTGGAATATTTGCACTATGTCCTGTATTTAAACGGTACTAGGAGATGCTTGCACATCCAGACCATTACAAAAAAAAAAAAAAAATAAAAAAATCACGTTTCAAAGATATCTATTTTTAGCTACCTCTTTGGTAAGTATTCGAGATCAATTCAACCGAGGAAAGTGAGGCAATAAAAACCGCAAATTACTTGGGAGATTTACAACACAAATGACCCAGAAAGTTTACTTCAAGATCTATCAACAGGGCTGGATTATTTAGATCACCATCCACTCGGATTATTCCCCAGGGTAGATCCAGTCTCTGAAACTTTCTGTCGAGATTTTCTTCTCCTATTTTACGCGATCCTCTACCTGGAAGTTTGCGTCACTAGGTCCTTGCGAGTTTAGAGGTGGGAGGAGTGTTATAACGTTCATTATAGTAGGACTTTAACATCTCTTCGACTTCCCCGAGAGACTAATACTGTGCGGAGACGAGTGGCATGGGTAGAGAACAAACACACGGTGATAAGGACAAGACGTTTGACACTCCTCGAAATGGTCTGGCGAAAAGAAAAAAATAAGTTGTGAAATCAGATCTCTAAGACATTACCTGTTCCGTCATTGAATTTGAACAAAATTGATCATGGGTGTCTTATACTGAGTTGCGGCGGTATTCGGCGCTGCTTGCGTCAACGGGTTTCGTGGCGAGGTTCTTTTCATCTTGACCAGAACTAGTAGCAGCCTGTAGAGCAATGCGATTGGTAGTCGTTGGTTTTCTCAAAGAGATCCTTATCGTTTTGGAAAGGTTATAGCCGGGTTTCCTCTCCTCTTTTCACCTCCTTACCATTATAGTCATCGCCAACATCATCATCACCATCATCATTATCATCATCAAATATTATCATCACCACCACACAATATAATCATCATCATCATCATCATCATCATCATCATCATCATCATCATCATCATCATCATCATCATCATCATCATCATCATCATCAATACCAAATATCATCATCACCACCAAATTTAATCATCATCATCATCGGCAGCAGCAGCAGCATTATAATCATCACCATGACGATCATGATTCTTATCGTCATATGTACTAACTTCACCAAACACCACCATCGTGTATGATCCACTGTGCCAGGATACCCACCATTTCTTCAATCGAGTCATTGCCATCCGCCCTGCCTAAAGCAAGTCAGGTTATTTTTAGTAACAAGTTCATGTACGTCTCCGTTGTATAAAACAAACCTTGCTCACCTCGAGTATATGAAATGACGTCATGCTATACACTTTCCCCAACTAAGCGCTTTCTTGTTAAGGTGCAACTGACATTTTTGCTGTGAAATTCTGTCGTCTGCCGCACCGTCTGGAACTCAATGTGTGTGGGGGACGCCTGGACCTGAACTTTAAGGTCAAGGTCACCGCTTGCGACAAACTGCATGTTTGTTCAGCGTGTGTTATATGTCGGTATCCTCTACTCGATAGGCATAATGCAACTTACTGCGTGCTGTACTCTGGTGAATGTAGTCTACCCCCAGGCATTGCTCTTTCTGGTCGGCTCTGGCGTTTAGTAGGTCGTAATTCTTTTCTGTCTCTCAGGTTGATTGTCTTTCAGCCTGTCTGTCTGGTTCATTGTTTGTCCGTCTGTCTGTCTGCCTGTCTGTTGATTGTCTGCCTGGCTATCTGTCTGTGTGTTTGATTGCCTCCTGCTATTTGTCTGTCTCGTTGATTGCCTGTTGTTCTGTCTTCCTGCCTTTCTATCTAGTCTGTCTGTCCTGTTGATTGTATGTTTGTCTGTCTGTCTGCCTGGCTAGCTGTCTGTCTGCGTGTCTGGTTGATTGCCTGTCTGGCTATCTGTTTCTCTGGTTTGATTGTCTGTCTGTTGGAGTCTCCTGTGTCTCTTTTTTCTTCCCTGTCTTTGTCCATGCACATTACGTTTTCGCCAATATATTTCATTTTTTTTTAGTTCAATTTTCTTAATATCTTCCTTCATCTTGTATTTCTCTCTCTCTCTCTCTCTCTCTCTCTCTCTCTCTCTCTCTCTCTCTCTCTCTCTCTCTCTCTCTCTCTCTCTCTCTCTCTCTCTCTCTCTAGCTCTTTCCGTGTATTTCTCTGTCTCTCTCCCTCCCTCCCTTTCCATTGTGACCATCTAAGAATCAATTGCCCTCTATTTAGCCGGCTGACCCCAGGGTCTATATTATAAATCATTTAGGCGAGCAGTTATCTAAGAATCCCAATTTGTTGAGCAGATGTATGTAGTAGAAAATTGGCTGTATTCCACCCACTACAAGGCGCTCTAAGATCTGATTCAGCAAGCTCTAGCCGCGCAGAATAACACGCTAGTTCACTAGTTGACCTTTAATCACTGATTCCATCCTTTCTCCTTTAGTAGCTCTCCGCGTAATGCTCTTCAGCAAACTTGGGAAATGTAAGATTCATTTAAAAAAAAAAAAAAAAGGAAAAATCAATCGTATTATGTATTGGTATGTTAGCAGAAGTACCTCAAGCAACAATTATGAAAGACAGGGCATCAACCAAAACATCCACCACAGTGACTTCAGTCGAGCCAGTTTCTGAGAATCTCCCCAGAAAACGCGAAGTGCCCATCAAGAGTCCATTAGTGTTGGCCGAACTCGGCCGGCTCTGTGACTTTTAAGACCATCACTTTTTTTTATATATATATATACAAATGAGGCCCAACGGTCCTCAAAGTCTGGTACACTTTGGGGTTTCTTTATAGACACAATGGCAAAGACTTTACACACACTGTAGCCAAGCTGTAATCATTGCTCTTTAGTAGCTCTTCGTAAAAGTATCCTGTAATTTGAGAAAGGGTTGCGGGATGTAATAATATGATTGAAAATGATAGTAAAAGGTATTGCTCAGTCTTATATTGTAATATTTTTTCTGTCGATATTATTACGTTGAATAAGTTTCCAGTTATATTGATTAGGATACCGTCTATTGGTCTTTATCGTGCCCTAAATTTCGCGAACGGACTAAATGCGGGTATAATTCATCATTATGGAAATTACCAGGCCACTGAGTGATACAATTATATTACCGTCTAGCGTTTGCATTCCGGTTGGGATAGGTTTACAACCGCTTGGCAAACTATCAAGATAGTACGGCATTCATTGATTTCCACTGAATATGCTAAGTTTTTAGAACCATAAAAAAAGTTGAATCATCGGTTGTGGTCATGTGGTATAAGTGCTTCCTTCCTTCTCTCTCTCTCTCTCTCTCTCTCTCTCTCTCTCTCTCTCTCTCTCCCCACCCCCCCCCCCTCTGTCTTTCTCCCTCACTACCTCTCTCTCTCTCTCTCGCTCCACCCCCCTCTGTCTTTCTGCCTCACTACCTCTGTCTCTCTCTCTCTATCTCTCTCCCTCTGCCCCCCCCCCCCTCTCTCTCTCTCTCTCTCTCTCTCTCTCTCTCTCTCTCGCTCTTTCTCTCTTTCTCTATCTCCCTCACCCTCTGTATCTCATTGTTTTTTTCTATCTCCCAACTCTTTTTTTCGCTCTCCTCCTCCTCCCTAACTGCCTTACCTTCATTCCCCAAAGTGCCCAGATTTAAAGCACGTCTAACTTAACAGTTACACTCATGTTGCTCTAATAAAATGAAAACAAACTTTTACAACTGAATATTAAATACAATTGTTGTCCCAAATCCATTATGTTCTTTCGTCAAACATGAAAAGAAAGAAAGAGAGGAGAGAAAAAAAACCAAAAAACCAACATCAACGAAACAAAAACAAAGGCAAAATAAAATAAAATAATAATAATAATAACCTTTAACCTATACTTAAATCCAAATGAAGCAACGTAAAGAAGGGAATAGAGCAAAAACACGAAAGACTCTAGCAACATGAAAACAGAGTCCCATCGCATTAGATCACATCAGTTCTGTAGCCGTGGAAGCCAAAAGAGCAGTAGAACCATTTGAATTTCACACAACGAAGTCTGTTTCTAGACAATCGAAGGCACCAACAGGCGTTAAAGCTTTTAGCTAGAAGTTACGCAGTCCTCCCGCCTTTGGGGGATTCCCCCAAAAATTTTCTATCGCGTCTTCTGCTACGACAGGACATTAATGTTGAGGTCTCAGAGGACAGATTCAGTTGGACACCATAAAACTCGCAACTTCTTAATGCATCACTGTACAATTCTTAATCGCTCCTCTCTCTCTCTCTCTCTCTCTCTCTCTCTCTCTCTCTCTCTCTCTCTCTCTCTCTCTCTCTCTCTCTCTCTCTCTCTCTCTCTCACACACACACATACATACATACATACATATATATGTTTATCTATGTGAACGCCTATCTATCTTGTTTATACATCTGCCCATTTCTCTTGCCTGGTTAACTATAAATCTTTGTTCCAGTAACCTTCCCTTCCTTATCCCTTCCCTCTCCCCCCTCCTCACATACACCAAACCTATACCAACCTCCTCCCCTTATCTCGCGTGCGCCCCGGCCTGTACCCCAGTCTTCACGGCGACAGGCCGAGCATGCCTCCAGTAACTGTACACTCTCTGGTAATACTGATCAAATATTGACACTGGCGACTGCTCACTTCACACACACTAAACCCCCCGCACCACCATGCCTCAGTGATGGTGTGAGTAACTGCTGGACTTTCTACGGGGGGGTGATAGGCTGGAGGGAGGGAGAAGTATGGTAGGAGACGGGACATGGGCGCAGAGGAATCTCATAGAAAAGAGACAGGGGCGGGGAGAGAGAATGTTAGTAGTTGGGGGATAAGATTGGAAGAGGTGAGAAGGGGATGTATAGATTTTATTGAGAATATGCGGAGATAGAGGACTAGGTGTACAAATAAATAAAATGATAGATAGATAAATATATAGATATATAGATAGGTACATAGAGAGATGGGCAGATAGATAGAAAGAGCACTAGATAGAAGAAAAGAGAAGAGATAGATAGCTTGATCGATCGATAGATATATAGATACATGGAGAGAGATTAAAATTGTGAAAAGATCTAAGACCGCCAAATAAATTAATATGAAAAATTGTACCGAGAAAACTTACATGAATTTAGTCAGAAACAAAACAATAAGAGTGACTTTTCATTGGACGAGGGGTCATGACCTTATAAAATATCACTAGGGTCACTAGGGTTAGGACGCGCGCACTTACATCCGGACGGAACATAAGCCCTCCTCCTCCTCTCTCTCTCTCTCTCTCTCTCTCTCTCTCTCTCTCTCTCTCTCTCTCTCTCTCTCTCTCTCTCTCTCTCTCTCTCTCTCTCTCTATCATGTAAAATGTGACATTTATAATATAGTTATACAGGGTTTATAAAGTTGTTAATTCTCTCTCTCTCTCTGTCTGTCTGTCTCTCTCTCTTCTCCCCCCCCCTCGTTATCTCTATCACGTAAAATGTGATATTTATAATAAAGTTATACAGAGTTTATAAAGTTGTCTATTATCTTTTCTTGCTACAGAAACCAACTCGAGTCAACTAGAATTATCTCCCTCCTCGCCCACGTGACCAAGCTTGATCAATGAGAACCCAGCAAATCTAGGAGGCGACTGGTATTCTACAGACGCTTTTCATTTTTACCCACAAGGCCTCGAGAATTGGTTAGAAGCAATGAAGGTGAGTTTTGGCAGGAAAGAGAAAGAGAGAGAGAGAGAGAGAGAGAGAGAGAGAGAGAGAGAGAGAGAGAGAGAGAGAGAGAGAGTTAGAGAGTTGGAAGGAATGAAAGAAAACATACCCAGTCCACCGTGAGTTTGATCTTAGAGGGAAGAAAGCGGGAGAAAGAGTGAGGAATAAGTTGATGAGTGATGAAAAGAAAAGAAAAAAAATGTGATCTATTGTCTCTTGTCCCTGTGACTACGTTCGTCACCCGCCCATACATATTACCTCTCTCTCTCTCTCTCTCTCTCTCTCTCTCTCTCTCTCTCTCTCTCTCTCTCTCTCTCTCTCTCTCTCTCTCTATCTATCTATCTATCTATTTCTCTCTCTCTCTCTCTCTCCACACAAACACACACACACTTGTACAATCTCGGAGACACCAAATATTAGAACTCAAACCCAAAATCTTCGGGTTGACAGTTTAATTCCCTAGACACACAGCCATCATGACTAACTCTTTAACTTGAGGTCTGACTCAGACCACCCATGTACTCAGAAACATACTTGAAATCGATGTTCTTTTTTTGTTTGTTTGTTTGCTTTGATTATTATTATTATCATTATTATTATTGTTATTATTATTATTATGTTATTATTATTATTATTATTATTATTATTATTATTATTATTATTATTATTATTATTATTATTATTATTATTATTATTATTATTATTATTATTATTATTGTTGTTGTTGTTGTTGTTGTTGTTGTTGTTGTTATTATTGTTACTATTATTATTACTATTATTTTTATTATCATCAGCATCATCATTATCGTTATCATCAAAATAATCATCATAACTTAAGTTATTATTACTTTTAAATCGAAGCCTGGAGTGTCGTAGCGACATGTTTTCTGATGTTATCTCGCGCCGCTCACTGAACGCTCATAAAGCCGCTAAACCTCACCCCATCGCGTGAGCAGTGGACCATGCACAGTCGGAGCCATAAACTGGGAGTGTTATAGACTGGTGTGTGTGTCTTACAGACATTCTGTTTAAGAGTGATTGGAAGACTGTTGCCCTCACAATGATAGATTGTAAACCTACTCACACAACGGTAGATTTGAAATGTACCCACACCATGATAGATTGTAAAAGTACCCACACCATGATAGATTGTAAAAGTACCCACACAACGATAGATTGTAAAAGTACCCACACAACGATAGATTGTAAAAGTACCCACACAACGATAGATTGTAAAAGTACCCACACAACGATAGATTTAAAAAGTACCCACACAATGATAGATTGTAAAAGTACGCACACAACGATAGAATAAGAAAGTACCCACACAATGATAGATTGTAAAAGTACCCACATTACGACAGATATAAAAAGTACTCACACAACGATAGATTTTAAAAGTACCCACGCAATGATAGATTGTAAAAGTACCCACATTACGACAGATTTAAAAAGTACTCACACAACGATAGATTTTAAAACTACACACACAACAACAGATTGCAAAAGTACTCACAACGATAGATTTAAAAAGTGCCCACAAAATGATAGAGTTAAAAAGTGCCCACAAAATGATAGATTGACCAAGTGCTCACATAATGATCGGTTTTTAAAAATAGTGCGTCAATACATTGTAATTCTGGTTGAATGGTGGTAGTGCAGTGGGGATGTACAAATTACGATGATGATGATAAATAAGATGCGATAAGGAGATTGCTAGTGATAAAAACGATGAGGATGAGGAAGATGATGATGCCGACGACGGTGATAATAATGATGCTGATGCTGATGATATTGATGTTGGTAAGGTCTTGGTGACAATATTTCTAAGGCAGCTGTTTAGAACCAATTGTCCGTTAATTTTTTCTGCCTATTTTCTTTTAATTCTTCACTCTAGACCCAGCTAATCATAATTTAAAGAAAATAAGCGTGTTGTTTCAGCAGAGAATGATCAAGGCGGATTTTATTCCCCACGATTACTGTAACTGGGATTGAACCTACAGCCATGACAGTCCGAGTTTGACGCGCTTACGACAAGGCCAGATTGCTTCTAGGTGCTCAAATTAAAAAGACAAAAAACAAAACAAAACAAAGCAAAAAAACAAAAAACAATAACGCGACAGATTAACGGACGTAAAGGCATTATGCATTCGGCAGGGAAAAAGGAACATATAAAATGGCGATGCGATGATTGTATATGGGAAACCAGCTATTTCTGTACTTTCCTGATCTATTTAAAAATCTTTTTAAACTCTGATAGCAAAGGGGGTGGTGTTAAAGTTCTTTAAGATACCTTGCGCTGCGAGAATTCCCAGATGTCCATTTATTTCAACCTACACGATAATGGGTGCTTTAAAATCATTACTGTAAATCGACTAATTCTGAGCTATCCCAATCAGTTTTTAGATCCTTATAAACTCTTATTAGAAAGCTGTGAATTTTTGCATTAAGTGCATGAAAGCGAACTGCCTTGCGGGAGTTCTTAGCCGCGCAGTTAGTTAAATTTACATGATGATAAATGTTTCTTTAAAAAAAAAAGAGAAATCTGTAAAAATAGACTTGTATTTTACAAAATTGATGTTCTTATTATAAACAGAAATGAGTTTCAACAAAAAGTAGCTGATTCTTAACCTCTTCCAACTGCGGCGATCTTGTATTGGTGTCCGATTCGATCCAAATCGTATCTCGGTGTCTGATTCGATTCTAATCATGTGGCAGTATCTTATTCGATTCTAATCAGACATGTGGTGGCGTGTGATTCGACTCTATAGGTGAGGCGATATCTGATTCGACCTTAATCGCGTGATTGTGTCTGATTCCATTCTAATCATGTGGCGGTATCTTATTCGATTCTAATCATGTGGCGGTGTCTGATTCGACTCTAAACGTGTGGCTGTATCTAATTCGACTCTAATCGTGTATTGGTGTCTAAGTCAATTCTAATGTATCTTATTCGATTCTAATCGTGTGGTGGTGTCCGATTCGACTCTAAACGTGTGGCGGTATCTGAATCGACACTAATCGTGTATTGGTGTCTGAGTCGATTCTAAAGCCTGCCCTGTCCTTGACTTTAGTCGGCAGCGGGTCCCGACTTTACCTGCGGCTCGCCTCTTGGCGACTCGCCATCTCGGGCGTGCACGTGTTTGCGGGGAGCAGTGAAACTCTCGCTGGCGGCTTAGTTTCCTCACCGGGGGGGCAACGACTTGAGAGCCAGGTCGCGGTAACCTGCACTGCCGCACAGATTGTATCAAACTGCCGCCACAGTACGGCTGGTTGGTTAAGATCACTCTTAACTCCATGTAGACCAGACCAAGATTCGAACCGGGGACCTCAGAGACTATAAAGCTTTCGTCCAACCTTGAGATATGGCCGTTTAGTTGAGAACTCATCTTACCTCCAAATAGCCCAGACCAAGATTCGAACCGTGGACCTCAGAGACTATAAAGCATTCGTCCAACCTTGAGATAAGGCAGTTTGGTTGAGATGTCATCTTACCTCCAAATAGCCCAGACCAAGATTCGAACCGTGGACCTCAGAGACTATAAAGCTTTCGTCAAACCTTGACATATGGCAGATTGAGATCTCATTTTACCTCCAAATAGCCCAGACCAAGATGCGAACCGTGGACCTCAGAGACTGGATCTATATAGCATTCGTCAAACCTTAAGATATGGCAATTTGGTTGAGATCTCATCTTACCTCCATATAGACCAGACCAAGACTCGAACCGTTGACCTCAGAGACTATAAAGCATTCATCAAACCTTGAGATATGGCAGTTTGGTTGAGAACTCATCTTACCTCGAAATAGCCCACACCAAGATTCGAACCGTGGACCTCAGAGACTATAAAGCATTCATCCAACCTTGAGATATGGCAGTTTGGTCGAGATCTTATCTTACCTCGAAATAGCCCAGGATCCGAACCATGAGCTTTCCTACACTTCCGTCCCACTTTAAGGCCGGGCTGGTGAGTTGAGATCTCCGGTCCTACCAATATTTTTATAATCCAAGGCAGGATTCGAACCCTGAACCTCAGACACTATTAAGCTTTCGTCAAACCTTGCGGCTGAGCAGATTAACTTAGATCCGGTCCCAGGTCCACTACCACATAATCTAGACCAATATCTTTATTTGAACACAAGACTTCGCCTCTACCACTCCAACGCTCTCCCGACTCCGCTACCTGGTAACCCAACCCCACCTTAGGAGACGTAAAAACTATCGACAAGAACAGCAACAAGCAGCCACAATAACCAAGCACTTAACTGCAACCTTAAATTTTGTCCCCATCACTGGAGGTCACGTCGCCCTGCCCGGCACGTCAGTGGCTGGTCCGCCTCAGACAATGGTGTTAAGTTCGCCCTACTATCGCGCAGCACTACCAGATATTGACTGCGGAGTAGAAAGGTTTTGGGTCTTGGTCATACATTCATCCCCCTCCCCTCCTTTCATAACTCCTTCATAAACGCGACATCCCCACCCCCGAGTGTGGCTGGATCGATTCTAGCCCGCGGTGTGGTCGAGGACCACGCACCACTGTAACCATAATAGCAATATTAACAATAATAATAATCATACTAGTCGTCACCCGATGAAAGCCCAATAGTACATCAATGGAGATCGATACTGCCGAACACGGTTCACCACAGGCCACTTTAATGCGCCGTCTGAGGCCGGGCTTGCCGGTGGCCGGGAGGTAAACAGCTCGCCCTGGGATCTGGAAGGTGTTCCGAGAGTTGAGGGGTTCGAACCACGCTGTTATCTAAACTGGGTTGGCGGGGATTTCGGCTCCTTAACACAGGTAGATCTTTCTCACCAGCAGTTCTGTGCAGTTCGCTGGTTGTTCCGTGGTGGATTTCTAAGGGAAGTGTATCGAATATAGTTGTTGTGGACGGGCTATATCAAAACAATAAAATTTAATCAGTCAATCAACCAAGCATTCTGTCATTTATTCCTTCTTTAATTCAAGAAAAGAAAAGAGACAAAACAAAAATCAAACAACAGCTTAGCTAAAACGGCTAAGAAGTCTAAATTTTGTATTTTTTTGGGAACCAGCATAAGTGCAGCCTTACATTTTGTATTTTAAATTTTATATTTCTTTGGGAACCAGTATAAGTACAGTCTTAATGTCGTATTTAAATTTTGTATTTCTTTGGGAACCAGTTTAAGTGCAGTCTTAAATTTCGTATTTTAAATTTTGTATTTCTTTGGGAACCAGAGAGTATAAGTACAGTCTTAAATTTCGTATTTCTTTGGGAACCAGTACAAGTACAGTCTTAAATTTCGTATTTCTTTGGGAACCAGTATAAGTACAGTCTTAAATTTCGTATTTCTTTGGGAACCAGTACAAGTACAGTCTTAAATTTCGTATTTCTTTGGGAACCAGTATAAGTACAGTCTTAAATGTCGTATTTGTTTGGGAACCAATATAAGTGCAGTCTTAAATTTTCCAAAAAAAAAAAAAAAAATGAGAATTCATTGAATAGGAAAAAAATGATGGAAAAAAAGAAGAAAACAAAACATAGAAAGAAAAGTAACTTTTCATCTTCTGCATAGTTTTTTTTTTGAAAGAGTGCTTCAGACAGATCAAGTTTTCCAGCTGACAGCTGATCCTGTACTGAAATACAAGACGTGGCTTTGTTTTTTAATTGTTGTCCTCTGAGTGAAAATCCTCGTATTGACTTGGGTAATTTTTCGGTCGATTTTTCCTCTCAAATCTCAAGTAGAGAAAGGCTCAAACGTTTCGAGCACTGAGTACATCTGTCGCCCTCTTGTAAGTGGACTTGTAATAACATGGTGAGCGTTAGATGGGCTCTAGTCACCATTTCTCCAGGTTAACTGATAATCTTATATTGATTATTCACTTGATATAGGCTGACTTCTGCAGCCTACAGTAGAATCATTTTTCTTCCGTCGATCACTTTCTCCTCCTCCTCTTTTTTCTTCTTCTCGTGTCGTTAAATGTTTTCTTCTTCTTCTTCTTCTTCTTCTTCTTCTTCTTCTTCTTCTTCTTCTTCTTCTTCTTCTTCTTCTTCTTTTTTTTTTTTTTTTTTTTTTTTGAAATTGTATTTTCATGTCATACTTTCTCCCTCTCCCTCCCTTCCTCTCTCTGTCCTTGCATATGTCTCTGTCTCTCTGTCTGCCTGTCTCTTCCTCTGTCTGTCTGTCTGTCTGTCTGTCTGTCTGTCTGTCTCTCTCTCTCTCTCTCTCTCTCTCTCTCTCTCTCTCTCTCTCTCTCTCTCTCTATATATATATATATATATATATATATATATATATATATATATATATATATATATATATATATATGTCTATGTATATCCACCCGACATCCTCCCCCTCTTTTTCCCCCTCCACCCCGCTATAATAATACTGCATAATTTGTATTACCAGTTCTTTAAAAATGGAAAGAAAAAAATCAACGTAGTTATCCAATCAAATTTGCGCAGTCTTCCCAGCGGTCCACTGTGCAACCCCTGGCGACCAATTAGACGCGCCGCCATCTTGGCCGAGGGAAAACAGTAAGGCCGCGGCGCCAATCGGGAGCCGTCACACATCAATGTCAGGGTGACCTCTCGGTCCTGGCGACCAGGAATCAACGGTCTGGTTTTTTGTTTCACTCGAAACAATCTGTAACATCACTTAGAAATTCAAAGCCCCGTAAATATGGATTAAGATCGTGCAAGGCTGAGCGTGTCGTTACTCTGCATATTGTTAGAAATCGAGTTGACTACATTGTTCATATTGATTGTATTCGAGTTGGCTAGACTATACATTATTAAAAATCGAGTTGACTATATTGTTCATATTGATAGTAATCGAGTTGGCTAGACTATGCATTATTAGAAATCGAGTTGACTTTATTGTTCATATTGATAGTAATCGAGTTGGCTAGACTATACATTATTAGAAATCGAGTTGACTATATTGTTCATATTGATATTAATCGAGTTGGCTAGACTATGCATTATTAGAAATCGAGTTGACTTTATTGTTCATATTGATAGTAATCGAGTTGGCTAGACTATACATTATTAGAAATCGAGTTGACTATATTGTTCATGTTGATAGTTTTCGAGTTGGCTAGACTATACATTATTAGAAATCGAGTTGACTATATTGTTCATATTGATATTAATCGAGTTGACTAGACTATGCATTATTAGAAATCGAGTTGACTATATTGTTCATATTGATATTAATCGAGTTGGCTACACTATACATTATTAGAAATCGAGTTGACTATATTGTTCATATTGATATTAATCGAGTTGGCTACACTATACATTATTAGAAATCGAGTTGACTATATTGTTCATATTGATATTATTCGAGTTGGCTAGACTACAGTTACATTATTAAAAATCAAGTTGACTATATTGTTCGTACTAATATTAATCGAGTTGGCTAGATTAAACATTATTAGAAATCGAGTTGACTATATTGTTCATGTTGATATTAATCGAGTTGGCTAGATTACACATTATTAGAAATCGAGTTGACTATATTGTTCATATTGATATTAATCGAGTTGGATAGACTATAGTTAGATTATTAGAAATCGAGTTGACTATATTGTTCATATTGATATTAATCGAGTTGGCTAGACTATAGTTACATTATTACAAATCGAGTTGACTATATTTTTCATATTGATATTAATCGAGTTGGCTAGACTATACATTATTAGAAATCGAGTTGACTATATTGTTCATATTGATATTTATCGAGTTGGCTAGACTATAGTTACATTATTAAAAGTCGAGTTGACTATATCGTTCATGTTGATATTTATCGAGTTGGCTAGACTATACATTATTAGAAATCGAGTTGACTATATTGTTCATATTGATATTAATCGAGTTGGCTAGACTATAGTTACATTATTACAAATCGAGTTGACTATATTTTTCATATTGATATTAATCGAGTTGGCTAGACTATACATTATTAGAAATCGAGTTGACTATATTGTTCATATTGATATTAATCGAGTTGGCTAGACTATACATTATTAGAAATCGAGTTGACTATATTGTTCATATTGATATTAATCGAGTTGGCTAGACTATACATTATTAGAAAGCTAGTTGACTATATTGTTCATATTGATATTAATCGAGTTGGCTAGACTATAGAATATTAGAAACCGAGTTTGCTCCGCTGTAGAATATTTTTAGAAATGGAGTTGACTAGAGTACACAATATTATTTAAAATCGGGTTGGCTAGAGAACACAATATTATTCGAAATTGGCTTGACTATACTACATAATATTGATAGAGATCGAGTTAACAACACTGCCCCTAATGTTTTTAAAATCGAATTAACCAGACCGTGCACATTGTTAGGAATCGAGACGGCTAGACAGCACATATATAAGAAATCGAGTTGTCCAGATTGTACATATTACATATTACAAATCGACTTGACCAAACAAATCGAGTTGACTAGACCGTACATCTTATTAGAAATCGAGTTTACGAGAAGGCGTTGATGACATTGCATGCAATTTAGAATCGAGTTGAGTGGACTCTGCACTGCTATTATGATGAGTGTCTAGTAACCTCCTCCTGGTTTCACGCATTCAGAGTCCGTAACGAAGCGCCGCTCAAGGGGCTCAACACTGTTCAAAGCTTGGACAGAAATGTGTCGACTTGAATCACTCTTACCCCCATTGAGTCCATTATTATGAGTATCATCATCATCATCATCATCATCATCATCATCATCATCATCATCATCATCATCATCATCATCATCATCATCATCATCATCATCATCATCATCATCATCATCATCATCATCATCATCATCATCATCATCATCATCATCATCATCATCATCATCATCATTATTATTATTATTATTGTTGTTGTTGTTATCGTTGTCGTTATTACACAAAATAAACTACCTACCCAGTAGCTGAAAGGATACAGATAGCTAGAAAATCATCCACAAAGCATACCGATTCTTTATTGACCTTGTACATTCCGATGAAAAACAGTGAGAGCCTATCTTGAAAAAAGAAATAAATCATCAATTTTATATTCTTGCTTTTATAATAATGGTAATGCTTTTAAAGTTTTCATCTTTTAAGACCTCTCTGTTACTATCATCTCGTCCCAAACCCACCTTATGACGCAGATCCTACCTCCCTCCCTCTCCCCCTCTTTCTCTTTCTCTCTCTATCTCTCTATCTCTCTCCCCCCTCCCTCTTTCGAGCGCTCTCTCTCTCTCTCTCTCTCTCTCTCTCTCTCTCTCTCTCTCTCTCTCATACACACACACACACACACACTGGGCCTGCTGTTTGAAAACGTATGTACTTCAAATATGTGATAATGAGATCGACTGCTTTCATAATTATTTCCTTCCCGATTATAGCGAAGCTTCTTTGTTCTCTTTGGTCAAAAGTTTTCTGGATTTCATACTTTTTTAACCACCCAAAAAAAAAAAAAAAAAATCTATTATATTAATATTTTTGTACTTTACCACCGTGTGAATTGCTTGTGAATACCGACAAATATGTGTGTGTGTGTGTGTGTATATATATACACACAATAAAAGACCCGAGGAAATAAAGAAATGTAAGAAAATAGAACAAACGCAGAAGTGTTCTAATTGTTTAGCACTAAGCTTTGTCTCCTACATGCCCTTCTTAATATACTTCAGGGTCAGACGTGTTAAGATTAAAAGAAATAAAAACCAAAATGTTATGATAGTCAAATTTTTATCGTAAGGCAGTGTACCTTTCAACAGATTTGTTTTGTTCCATACATTTCTGTATTACTTATGTTTATCTGTGTGTTTTTTAAACATCTAAACTTTTAATTTTTTGTTTTTCTTTCGTGTCTCGTTCTCTTACCGTTACGCCTTTCCATCTTCCTTAAAAAAATATCTTGTGTGAAGATAAGTAATAGTACTTGCTATTCTTAGAAACAGCGGGTATGCCTGTGTGCAAAGACGCTTAGAAACTGATCCCGTCGCTTCCTTGAACGTGACGTCACCGAAAGCACTTCGCGGGATGAGCCTATAGGATATCACCGCTCTTTAGTAAATTAGATGTTTGGCGAAACTCGAGGGCCATGAGAAACTCATTAGGATGGTAACCACTGTACCCGATTCAAGAGCCGCCCTTGTCTTGTCTCATGAGTTGACTGTTGATCCCGGAAGTGGCTCACTGACTGCTTCCGGTCGACTCTCAAACTGGCTGACATCTTGCTCATCATCATCATCATCGTCATGCGGCGGGTAGTTCTACATCATGTATATTATATTGTTATAATCTTTTGCGGCTGGGAAAAAAAACAAAAACAAAAGTAGTGGTTACACACTTTAAGATATGGTTTGGGTTTAGAAAGGAAGAAAGAGGAAGAAGAACAGGAAAAAGAAGACGAAGAAGAAGGAGAGGAAGAGGAAGAAAAGGAGAAAAAGAACAAGAAAGAGAGGAAGAAGAAGGAAAATAATAAATAAAACAATAACTGTTACAGCACTAGCTGACGCACTATAAGAAAATACAAAAACAGAGACAGTATCAGACTAGATGTGTGTTTATGTGTGGGCGGGGAAAAAAAGGGGGTGGGGGGTGTCAAGACTAAGATTAACATAGTGTCTAAAAAAAATCCACCAACATCCATACCAACGGTTACTGAGCAATGGGACTTTGAAAACATTGTCAAGTACAACTGCAACAGCAATGCTTGACTTACAACCACACCTAAATTACTATCAGTGACGATAAGCATGGGACTTCAAGGAGGGGGAAAAAAAATTCGAACAAAGATCACTTGTGACCACTGTCCGCGATACTGTGGTACCGGGTCGTCACGAAGCGGTGACTGCTGGGAAGACAGTCGTGGAATTACACAGGAAAAGTCACCGGTCGAAACGGAAAAAAAAACACCTTCAGGGCAGCAAAGCTGGCAGTCACTATTGCTTTCCTCGTCTCTCTCTCTCTCTCTCTCTCTCTCTCTCTCTCTCTCTCTCTCTCTCTCTCTCTCTGTCCCTCTCTCTCTTTCTCTCTCTCTCTCTCTCTGTCCCTCTCTCTCTCTCTCTCTGTCCCTCTCTCTTTCTCTCTGTGTCTCTCTCTGTCTCTCTCTCTCCCTCCCTCTCTCTCTGTGTCTCTCTGTCTCTGTCTCTCTGTTTCTCTGTTTCTCTGTCTCTCTCTGTGTGTGTCTCTCTCTCTTTCTCTATGTGTCTGTCTCTGTCTTTCTTTCTCTCTCTGCCTGCCTCTATCTGTCTCTTTCTGTCTCTCTCTTTGTCTGTCTGTCTGTCTGTCTGTCTGTCTGTCTGTCTGTCTCTGTCTCTGTCTCTGTCTCTCTCTCTCTCTCTCTCTCTCTCTCTCTCTCTCTCTCTCTCTCTCTCTCTCTCTCTCTTCTCTTCTCTTTTTTCTTTCTCTATGTGTCTATCTCTCTCCTTTTTACTTTTATTGTAATTGAATTATTATCTTTGTAGAGAACGAACTAAGAAAATAGAAAAAAAATAGATAGCAATGGATATAGTAATTTTGGCGAGTCGTCATTGACCCACCGCAGACATCTATTTTAAGGAGTTTAGTAGCACGCAGTTTTATACCGGGTGGTGAAGTACGCGCTGTATGTGTGACCTTGGCTGTGACGTGAAAATATGTGTCGTTGGTCATGAGTTGATTTATTTCATTTCGTGACCAATCATGATTGGATGTGTGTGAGGTGGGGGGTGGGCATTGGTCATCCTGACTCAGATTTGTACTGTATTCAGTTATCCATCTCTCTCTCTCTCTCTCTCTCTCTCTCTCTCTCTCTCTCTCTCTCTCTCTCTCTCTCTCTCTCTCTCTCTCTCTCTCTCTCTCTCTCTCATTTTTCTGCATCCTTAATTGTTTTGCCATACGCTTCGATAATTATGACTATGATTATGCATTATGTCCTCTACTCCCCTTTTCTTTTTCAGTGCTTTAACAAGCAGACATATTTCTTTAGTGTCCACTTAAAAGCCACCCTTATATTTTTCATAATTTCTAATTCCTCCAGGGTGCTTCTATTCTGTCGCCTAAAAGAGTCGATTTTTAAATTTTTTTTAAACAGTTCCGCATGCCACATTGCCTGGTGGTTTTGATTGCCAGGAAAGTGTCATCACGACATACCACATTTATGATATAAAGGCCAAAATCAAAATGTCTGCTGATTGCTGACGTAAAGTCTAAACTTATTAAGCAACAAATTTATTTGCTCTCAGTAGCCACGCTTCAACACAATGAAACAATTCAATGTATGCTTCGAAAACGAGCGAACATTACAAAAAAAAAAAAAAAATTAATTAAAAATATGGAAAAAGATTTTTTTTTAATGGAAAGTCATTTCGGTTGCTAAAAATTAAATGTTATTTGGTTGCAAAGTTTGATATTGTCGCTTATATTGCTTTTTATTTATTTATTTATTTTTTTTTTTTTCGATTTATATGATGATGTGGTGAGTTTCATTTATCGCAATATTGATAAGTTATTCATAAATGTAACAAGCAATTTCTGAAATATATCGCAACGAAATTGTTGTCACCGTTACTGATAACAAAACGAGCTGTAATAATAATAATAATATCACCCAAGGACATTCGAAACTTTGTTTGCATGGAGAGAGATTTTAATCTGGCATATTGCATGCTACATTATGATCTTTTGATTTTGAAAGGTTAGATCTAGGAAAGTGGTGACTTCATTTCGTTTGCTAAGATTTTTTTTTTTTTTGCTTGTTTTTTTTTTGCTTGTTTTTTTTTTTTGTTTTGTTTTTTTGTTTTTTTGAGTCTATCAACCAAAATGAAGGTTTTAGACTGGTCATGGTGTGGTTTAGCAATTTGTTTTTTCTTTCTTCTTCTTTTTTTTTTGTTTAGGCATAGTGGATTTATAGAAAGAGAGAAAATCAAGGAAGAGGGAACATTTGAGACAGAAAGATACGTGATATATTAAGAGATTACAAGGGAAAGAAAAAAGAAAGAAAGAAAGAAAGGGGAAGAGAGAGATAAAGAGAAAGTTAGAGAGAATGATACTTGATATTTCAAGATGTTACAAGGGAGGGAATAGATATCGAGAGAGAGAGAGAGAGAGAGAGAGAGAGAGAGAGAGAGAGAGAGAGAGAGAGAGAGAGAGACACACACACACACACAGATAGTCTGACAGAGGACTCAAAGAAATATACCAGGAGATGACCTTTTTACACATCTTTATTCTAGTAAGAATACTTGTCTAGTCGCATTTGAAAACTGTTAGTACTTAAAAGAGAAAAAAAATATATAATTAATATTTGAAATTTTGCAATTTAAAAAAAAATAAAAAAAAATTAATAATAATAAAATAAAAATGGCACCAGTTAAAGAGACATCCATTTTTAATCGCCATCACTTTCCTTGACAAACCTCACCGGTTCTATTTGGCCGGTTCACAGCACAGACCTTTATTATAAAGGTCTATGGGAGAGAGAGTTCACAGCTCCCCCCCCCCCCCCTAAAAAAAAAAAAAAGTATACAATCATCATTGAGTAATGAAATATGCAACTATTAAAAAAAAAGTGTATAGAAAATTAAAGCTGGAAAACGGTTCCAAATCCTTTGTTCAGAGTTCGTATTTGGCTATACGCTGTGAATACGCGTCAGTTATGGTGAAAAAAGATCACAAAAAAATAATAATACCGAACTTAACAACGCAACAATAATATAAAAAAAGCACAAAAAAAAAAAAATATTATATATATATATATATATATATATATATATATATATATATATATATATATATATATATACGAGGGCATATTGATAAGTTTTGCCTCCAAGTCCATAACTTTGGAAATAATGAAGACAAACAAATGATACTTACACCAAATGAAAGGTCATTTTATTTAGCACCAGATGACATATCATTTTTCAACATAATCACCGTCCCGTTCGATACAGAGCCGCCACCGACGGACGACCTGTTGGATGCCGTCAGCGAAGAAGTCAGCAGTCTTGTCTCTGCACCAAGAAAGAACAGCATTCTTCACATCTTCGTCTGTCTCGTAACGGTTGCCCTTGAGGTAATCCTTGAGTTTTGGAAAAAGGAAGAAATCGCTCGGAGCAAGATCTGGGCTATAAGGCGGGTGCGGTAATGTCCGGAGGCCTAAACGATCTAAAGCCGTGCGAGTTTCCAAACTTGTGTGAGGGCGAGCGTTGTCGTGATGGATGATGGAAACTTTCTCACTCCTTACCCGTCGCAACCTCGCTTTCAGTTTCTCCAGTGTGTTCACATATTTCGTAGAATTCACGGTGTTGCCTTGTTCCAAAAATTCTGTGTGAACCACACCCTCACTGTCCCAAAAGATCGTGAGAAGCACCATCATCCATCACGACAACGCTCGCCCTCACACAAGTTTGGAAACTCGCACGGCTTTAGATCGTTTAGGCCTCCGGACATTACCGCTCTGTATCGAACGGGACGGTGATTATGTTGAAAAATGATATGTCATCTGGTGCTAAATAAAATGACCTTTCATTTGGTGTAAGTATCATTTGTTTGTCTTCATTATTTCCAAAGTTATGGACTTGGAGGCAAAACTTATCAATATGCCCTCGTATATTACACATACACACAAAGCGACATACTTCTCTGCGGGAGGGTCAAACGTCGGCCAACACAGCCTTCAAAGATAACGTCAGAGAGTCTCTTCCTCTTCTTTCATACTCCTCCTCCTCTCTCTCTCTCTCTCTCTCTCTCTCTCTCTCTCTCTCTCTCTCTCTCTCTCTCTCTCTCTCTCTCTCACCCTCTGTCTGTCTCCTCAACTTACCTTCACTTAAGGCTTACAACTTTTCGCTTTTTCTTAAATTGAAAAAACAAAAAAAAACAAAAAAAAACAAAAACGAAATTGATATTATTTGGGCCTAGCTGCAGGCACTAGTCAAAATGTAGAACATAATAGTTGGACGTGGCACACTTTGATTTATTTCACTAGCGGTACAAACTTTTCGAGACCGTCGTGAATGTCATTTGTCGTGACTCAGGCCAAGTGTGTGAATCGAGATCTGTGTCACCGTGACCTCTCAGAGGTTTGGGGTGCTTATTTACTCTCTTTGGTCGCAAGATTTTAGGAGTAGCTAAAATGAAGTATGGGGGAGGGAGATTCACAGTGAAAGAGAGTGATAGACCGAGATAAAACGGGAAAGTGATGAGGAGAGAGAGAGAGAGAGAGAGAGAGAGAGAGAGAGAGAGAGAGAGAGAGAGAGAGAGAGAGAGAGAGAGAGAGAGAGAGAGAGATCCAGACAGACAGACAGACATACAGACAGATAAGAAGAAACAAAGATGGGAAGATAGATACACCCAAAATAAATAATTTAACTGCAGGGTCGGTAAGAGTCAGTATCAATAAACCTTTTTCCCCACCATCAGCTATAAACCATCACATCACACACCGAAGGGAGAACCAAATGATGTTTTGTGGGAGTGCCTCCTACGCGGCTTTAACTTTTAATCTCTCAAAAGTTGATAGATGGAAATTTAGGGATTGTCAATGAAATTTGTATCGTTAGAGCTTCATAGAACATGACATCGTATTTCATATTGGACAGGCAATCGCTGTGGGTGGAAGCATAGTTGATAGGGATAATGCCGTGGCAATTGGCGGTATCGATACCTGATTTATCGATATAAAAAAGAGATATCCACATCGGTTACTGACTTCCCGGTTCTTTTTGATAACTTAACTTAATGGTTTGTTCAGACAAGTGTGTCTAAGGAGACAAAACTTTTTTTGCTTAAATCTGGCTCCTATTAACATTTTGTTCATAGACTATCAATTAAAAAGTACATTTTTTTTTTAATTTTGTTTGATTCTTCGATATAGCGCGTTCGAAAATAAGATCATCTCAGGCCGTCTTTTTTATGGAAATCAAATAAACAGGGCGTAGCGGACAGAATGAGGCACCGCAAAATTTCTGTATCGTTTATACGAAGCGAAGAATAGTTATCATGAATTTAATGTAGTAATAATTATCTAAAAAAAAAAAAAAAAAGGAGGACAAATCGGAACACCCATCCTTAAAATCCACGCACGGGGATAATTTCCATGTCCTGTGCGACCTTTACGACTTTCAATGACACATGCATTCTTTGACTGGTTCGACCGAAAACAGGTATGGCGACCCTGGTGCTATCATTACCGGGTATTATGATTGGTGTGGGGGACCACAGACATGTCTTTTCTCGTCCATGTCACCGCAAAAAAAGGTCGCAGATCACGGATCGGTTCGGGGAATCTTCCTTTGTCCCCCGTGAACATGCCTGAACCAACCAAGCAACTGGCTTTACCGTAATGAGACGCGGCCAGCTATTCTGAGGAGAAAGAAGAAATACAATAAATAAACAAATAAATAAACAGACCTGCCTACCGTCAATGATTATCCGGGACGGTCCCTGATTTCAATTTTGGGGAAAAAACGGTAAAAAAAGAAACCTATCATTTTCTGTCTTCTTATTTTTCTTTTGTATGATTGCCTATAATTTCTTAGCAGCATGTATCAGAATACAAATTTTTAGTTAAATTATATTAATTGCTCTGTTTGCTTAGACCACCAGTAGGGTGCGTCCGCAGTAGGGTGTCCCTGATTCCATTTTCTGAAGGTTGGCAGGTCTGAATAAATATCCATGTGCCGAAATACGCCCTTTACAGTAATTGCAGCCTTCGAATTTAGTTTCCCTTCCGTATCTTGCTGGGGGAAAAGAAATGAATGTTCAATCTTGAGCAGGCAACCTTCTGGAATTTTGAAGGAAATTTCAAACTGTTTTCATAGTTCTCATACATACAGTACATTCATTGATTATATTAGGATTTTATCAAATTATCTAACTGGTCTTCTTTTACTATTCGAATATCCCTGACTCTCGGTCCATGTATCACACAGGGTTGGCAGTTCTAGATCTAGGCGACACTCTGCTCTTTCTGTTCACTTTTAAAATTTTTTATACCATTTTTTTTTTTTTAATGTATATTCTTGAATTACTCTCCTCCCCCCTCCCCGCCCCGTAGCAGATTGTAGCCTACATCACAGATTTTATTTTTATTTATTTATTTATTTATTAGTTAAAGGAGGAAGATAACACTCTTAAGACAGATAATTTGACTGCGCACAGAGAGGATTAAAAAGAGAAAGCGGAATTCGAAAAGGAGGGAGGGGAAGAAAGAGGGAGAGAGAGAGGAGGAGAGGACGGTATTCCTTTGAAATTAGAAAACTTTTTGTTAATTATCATAATATTAAAAAAAAAATCTCTTCTTTGTCTATCAGTGTGACTTTTTGTCTGTCAAGTTTGGTGATTCCTTCTCCTTCTCTCTCTCTCTCTCTCTCTCTCTCTCTCTCTCTCTCTCTCTCTCTCTCTCTCTCTCTCTCTCTCTCTCTCTCCAATCATTATCGTTGATAGTGATCTTTCCTAGAATGCTTGACTCCAAAATCCAAACGCAAACAAAATTCGATTATAGTCGTCTGTCAACTGTACCCGATCGTGGACAAGATTTTATGTTGTATTGATTCGTTCAATACCGCTTTATTGTATCCGATTGGACTCGGTTCACACTTCACGACACATACCGGGTTCAATACCTGGACCAATCTTTAATGTACAAAGCATGAATGTGGCGTGAATAGAAGAAAAGGTGTTTTCAATATCGACATAGTAGAGCGACGGTTTGCAATAATGCAGCGGTCGTAAAAATCTGGTGCACTATTGGCGTGTACTACTGTACTTATTAGTCCATGTCTCAGCAGTAGACTGAGTTTCGTGTAAGAAGCGATGCATAGATCAGTTGAGGACTTTATGTTTATATGTTGTCACTACTGTACTAGTTCACAACTAACCGGCCCTTATTTCTCTTAACTTTGATAATTAAAAGCCACACTGCCACAGATCTATAATAATTCTGCGCTAGCAAAAACTTTTAAACTTTTCATTATGAAATACTGACTTCTTCGTGTGTGTGTGTGTGTGTGTGTGTGTGCTTGAGTGTTTTGATTAATTGAAAAGTTAATTTCTTTTTCCCCAAGTCGCCTGAATATTCCTGTACATGTTCAGCGGGTTTCTGTGTAGCCAAGTCTTCTAAGGCTGGTAAGGTGGGATCCATCCCTCACTTCCGAATGCACCCCCCCCCCCCCCCCCCGAAATTTGAACCGGCCGTCTCCTTATTGTCAGTGCAGTCAAACATGTTGATTCATCCCTTCAACTTCATATGATGGTCTATTTTCAGATAAAAATTTAAAAAAAAAATTGTATAATAATAATATTATTATTATTATTATTATTATTATTATTATTATTATTATTATTATTAGGCAACATAACGGGATCCTGTTATTGTCTCACAATGAGTAATGAGTCACAATAGTGTCTGACGTGTGTAGCGGAGAGATAGAACGAGAAATAAACTTGACAGGCCGTGCAGAGTCACCTTTCAGGGCCTAGCAGCAAGCACCTCTCTCCCCGTCCCATCTGAAAGACAGAAATGGAAAGACAAGGAAATAATTGACAGTCTCAGTTTTAGGAGGAGAAGGAGGGGCAGGGGAGGAGGCTGGTAGGGGAGAGGAGAGTTACCCAGTTGTTCTACATCCTGTATGTAGAGCTGGCCGCGGTGTTGATATTAAGTAAGATAACATTTACACACGGCCATAAAATGTCACAGAGTATGATATACTTCACACTGGCGTGTACCCGTGTACCCGGACCTCCACTAGCAGTGACTGTGAAACACCAACACCAACACCACCACCACCAACAAAACAACAACAACAACAAAAACAACTGAAATAATGGCAGTTCTTATCAATATGAGACCGAACCGGCCTAAACCCTTGAGACACGAACTGATTGGGTTTGTCTACATTGATTATTTGAAAACTAATGATAATGAGAAAAGCTAGCACTTCCTTGTCCGGTGAAGTCACTCAGCGTGTGGTTATACAGCAACTCGTTAATTGTTTTAGCCACTGGGAAAATGTGGGATAACATAATGGATAATTAGTATGGATTTATTTATTAGCACGATGTAGTAGGCGGTGAACAAGCTCGTCCATTGTTGTCGTCGTTATCACCATTACCACCACCACCACTAACATCATCATCATCATCATAACCACCGCACCACCACCACCACCAACATCATCATCATCATAATCATCATAACCAACGCACCACCGACACCACCACCATCATCATCATAATCATCACAACCACCGCACCACCACCAGCACCACCACCAACATCATAATCATCACAACCACCGCACCACCACCACCACCACAACCACCACCACCACCAACTTCATAATCATCACAACCACCGCACCACCACCAACTTCATAATCATCACAACCACCGCACCACCACCAGCACCACCACCAACATCATAATCATCACAACCACCGCACCACCACCACCACCACCACCACCACCAACTTCATAATCATCACAACCACCGCACCACCACCACCACCATCAACATCATCATCATCATCATCATCATCATCATCATCATCATCATCATCATCATCATAACCAACGCACCACCGACACCACCACCACCATCATCATCATGATGATCACAACCACCGCACCACCACCACTAATCACAACAGCAACCACGGAAACAGCACCAAGCACAACCAGTACTGTTTGTAATAATAACAGCAACGACTACTGCAGCAATAGCAGTGGCAGCAACGACTACTGCAGCAATAGCAGTGGCAGCATGAAGACTAGCGATGTCAAAACTTTGTATCGTAATTTGGAAAAGCAGATAAAAATTGTGACGAACAGTAGCGCAAAAGGCAAGAGGTACAGATCGTTATTCATACATTGGTTCTTGTTGCTGTTGATGTTATTTTATCAGCTCAGGGGTATTGGTGTGCTGGTGTTGCGCAACCATCACCACACACTCGTACACCATCGGCAACATCTCTAACACAACCACAACCAGTACAAGTGTACGATCATCACCCCAGAACCATTGCCTCTAACAGTACGATTACCGGGGTCTCGCTTCGATGGTTTTTACCGAAATATGCGCATGATATCCGACAATCTAAAGGAAGGAAAAAGAAAAAAAAAAAGGAGATCGCTAAAATAATTCTCTTAACAAAGGCATCGTATTGAAATCCTCTTGGAGCTGTGGCAGTGTGCATTACCTCCCCTTGTGGCAGCCCCGGTCACAGCAGACGATTTACTTTTCACCCGGCTGGCTAAGTAGGTCAACTGCAGACGGCATAATGCATCACGGGATACAAAAAGGACTTCAGTCTGCAGTGACTTTATAATCAGCTTCCTATTTATTTTGTTATTTTTTTCTCTTTTCTTTCTTTCGTTTATTTACAGTTCCTGTAAAAGCTCCCCTTCTGGAACCCGCATGGCAAGTAACATTAAGTGCTCTAGCGCTATAGTCGGCGGGGTTTGATCAGTTTGTCAATGGGGAAACGCAGAGGCTGTGATTCAGACCTTGAGGTATAGCTCGTAAACAGATAGTCAGACAAACGAGCGGACAGCTATTTACATACATTAATAGGCAAAGCGATATAAGTATATAGATAGATTATGAATATGCACGAATGGGATGATGGCGGAAGCAGGAGGGGGAGGAGGAGGGGGAGGAGAGAGAGAGAGAGAGAGAGAGAGAGAGAGAGAGAGAGAGAGAGAGAGAGAGAGAGAGAGAGAGAGAGAGAGAGAGAGAGTTTAAGTGGAGAACTTATTAATAAAAAGAAAACTAGAAAAAGCTGCTAACCGTATAAAAGACTGAAATAAATTCCGACAAAAGTCGAGTCAAAAACTGGCCCAACCAGTCCTAGGTCCCCATTAACCCTAGCAGAGCAGTCCCCCCCTATCCCCACAACCACTACCCGCAAATAGTTACTGTTCGAGCTACTATTGACACTATTGATTGACAGATGGAGGTAATCAGTGTGGCATACCATAGCCGGGGTTATTGCCCCTGCCAGACGTTACGACATGGGCTAAAAATAGCGGGAGTCAAGCTGTGTAAACATTGGTTCCCTCTGAGGCGCCAGGTAGCTTATATCGCAGTGCTTCTTACTATGGGTGAACTTTTAAAAAAAAAATTATTAAAATAACCCGTCTTACTCGTGCTCCGTTTCGGGTATGATGTTAGTTACTGTAGATGATTGAGAGCTAGGGCATGAAGGGGGGAGGGGGGGGGGGGAAGAGAGAGAGAGAGAGATAAAGAGGAGAGAGAGGTAATCAGCAAAATCCGCTGTTGATGCGAAGTGGGTTTTTTTCCCCCTGCTTTTACTGCTTCTTCATCTTCTCTTATTCTCTACCCCTGCTCTTTATCACTTACTTAGGATTGTCCCTTCCTCCTCCTTCTCCTCCTCCTCCTCCTCCTCCTCCTCCTCCTCCTTCTTCTTCTTCTTCTTCTTCTCCTTCTCCTTCTTCTTCTTCTTCTTCTTCTTCTTCTTCTTCTTCTTCTTCTTCTTCTTCTTCTTCTTCTTCTTCTTCTCCTTCTTCTTCTTCTTCTTCTTCATCTTCTTCTTCTTCTTTTTTATTCCTCTTCGTCTCCTTCATCTTATACCTCTCACTCTCAAATGTCTCCTTATCTATCTCTCTTCCACTCTCATTCTCTTTCTTCTTTTGCTGAGCAATCCTCTCCCTTCTCTTCTCTCTTCTCTCTCTCTCTCTCTCTCTCTCTCTCTCTCACCCTCCCTCCCTCTTTCCCTCCTTCTCTCTCTCTCTCTCTCTCTCACCCTCCCTCCCTCTTTCCCTCCTTCTCTCTCTCTCTCTCACCCTCCCTCCCTCTTTCCCTCCTTCTCTCTCTCTCTCTCTCTCTCTCTCTCTCTCTCTCTCTCTCTCTCTCTCTCTCTCCCGCTCTCGTCTTTTTCTTATCTCAGATGATCAATCTCTGTCTCACTCAA
The DNA here is from genome assembly GCA_033675545.1 of Elysia crispata. Taxonomy (NCBI): domain Eukaryota; kingdom Metazoa; phylum Mollusca; class Gastropoda; family Plakobranchidae; genus Elysia; species Elysia crispata. Next base: position 600,797 of record JAWDGP010002732.1, on the reverse strand, counting down.
CCGTCTCCCCTGTCATATATACACCTCTTCTTCTTTAATTCCCTCTGCTTTAAGTGCGTACTATAATACTGCCGCAAAATCCTTGGGGGACCCCCCCTCCCCTCTCATATATACACCTCTTCTTCTTTAATTCCCTCTGCTTTAAGTGCGTACTATAATACTGCCGCAAAATCCTTGGGGGACCCCCCCTCCCCTGTCATATATACACCTCTTCTTCTTTAATTCCCTCTGCTTTAAGTGCGTACTATAATACTGCCGCAAAATCCTTGGGGGACCCCCCCTCCCCTGTCATATATACACCTCTTCTTCTTTAATTCCCTCTGCTTTAAGTGCGTACTATAATACTGCCGCAAAATCCTTGGGGGACCCCCCCTCCCCTCTCATATATACACCTCTTCTTCTTTAATTCCCTCTGCTTTAAGTGCGTACTATAATACTGCCGCAAAATCCTTGGGGGACCCCCCCTCCCCTGTCATATATACACCTCTTCTTCTTTAATTCCCTCTGCTTTAAGTGCGTACTATAATACTGCCGCAAAATCCTTGGGACTCCCCCCTCCCCCCCCTCTCTCTCTCTCCCACACACACACACACCTCCACGCACACACTTCCTTCTTTTCCCACCCCCTCCTTTTCTGTGCGAGCAGTGACCTCATTAACATGCTGCAGATACCATCTGATCTTTGATAACTGCATGCATCCACCCTAGGTTGGGCACAGCTCACTGCCTTTTTTTTTTTTCCTTTCTCTCCTCTTTTTGTTTTTTCTCTCCGCCCTTCCTGCACTGCCGATTTACTCGTGGTTTCGCTAACTTTTCGCTCTTTTTTTTTTTTTTTTCAAGTTACCTTTTTATATGTGTGTGTAGTGTTCACCAGTGAATAAAAAAAAAAAACCAAAAAAAAAAAAAAAGGAAAAAAAAACAACAAAATTTGTTATCTTAAAAATTTATTTCTTTAAATGATTTCCTTACCAGTTGGATTTTGTGTAAGAATATTGAGATTAGAACTAAACTGTGGAATCACGACTGATAATCCATCGGACCTGGCTGAGTGAACCGATAGATCGAACTATGAACCGAATATGAGTAATCGATTAGTATTCATTTTGATAAACCGATAGTCAGGGGGAAAAGTAAATAAAAAAAAACAACAAAAAACAAAAAAAACAAAAAAAAAACAAAAAAAATCCAATAACAATAAGAGACAAAAACGCATTATAAACAAGTAATCATGGTTGCAAGCTCAATAAGTGCTAAATCTCGCATTACGCGTGATCGTTACATTAAAACAAAACCAACAATATCTGCCTTTCGTATACGTTGTACTTACAAGGAACCGGTTAGATATGACTCAATGACTCAATTCGATTTTTCCTGGAACCATAGTCAGCTCCGATCCTACCAACGGTTCTCACGGTGTGGCCATAACAGGGCTGTTTTAAGGACTTGGGAATTTATGTTTTATTTCGAAGAAGTGTTACAGTGCAATAAACATTCTCCTTTTATTTCGTGTTCTTCATTTCGTTTTCTATTTACACGTAAAAGCAATGAAAATACTAAATAGTAAAGAGAGATACATACGATAAATAAATGATCATATTTCACTTAATACTCCAAACAAGTGAGTAGTATTGAAGCATTCAAGCGGAGGGGAGGGGAGAATATTAAATTTTTCAATTTTCTTTCTTTTTTTTTTTTTTTTTACTGCAAGCTTCAGCTGTGGGTGATTATTTATGACCGAACTATTTTGTGTAGGCTTTCGCTGTTTAACTTGAAGATATTATTTTAGTCCCATCTAGTGATCAGGAATTTATCATCGGAATCGGACATTCGCACAGAGAAGTTGAATTTTATGAACAAACTAGGGAAGTTTTCTCCCTTTCCCTCAAAGGGAGATAATATTAATTCTACCAAAGCGTTGGCCCAAATTGAAGGCCATATTTATTTTCTCTTTCTCTTCCCCCCCCCCCCCCCCTATTAATTAGGTATTTGGCGCAAATACCGGCTGATCGTGGCCATAATAGGCTCCGCCCACTTTGGAGCTTGGCGCGTGGCTTTGTGTTTGGCGTCAAAAGTTCCTTTCTTTTTTAGCATAAGAGACGAATAAATTAAGAAAAAAAAAAATATATATATATTTCTCGGTCGCATACAAAACAAAGGAAGAGATTAATGGGCTAAAAACTTGGACTGAACAAACTGCACGATAATTCATAAACAATGTATCGACACAGGAAGGGCAGGACTCGGGTGGCTTGGACATTGCACAAAGGACGATAGGAAAGGGAAAGCCGGTAAATAAATGTGTGTGTATGAGTTTTTATCGATATAAAATAACTTAATGACTCAAAATATCTTAAGCAAAGAAACTGAACAAGGCATGCTGTGCAGATTATGATTTCAACAATGGAGAGCAAAAGAGGCAACAAAACAGGGTTGACATGTCCGCTGAATGTCCTCAAAAATGTCTTGAAAATGTCTTCAAACCACTCCCTCCCTGTAGAAACAGCACCAAGAGTTGTCCCAGGGAAAACACCGGGCACAAACAATGAATTATCTGCCCCTTAAAGCCGAAGGCTTAAAAAGTCAATCGGCTCCCCTGCGGGCGAAACGAAACAAAAGATGGATCTGCTTCTGTTTCTGTTAGGACCTGTAACAATGGTGGGAAACGGAACAATACCTTTAGCAGCAAAGGTGATGAAAGAATTAGGATTGGGTCAATACAGGAAAACACGGTGTGTGGAGAGAGAACGCCAGGCAGGGCCTAATCTTCGAGTAGGAAAGCTAATCACAGCATTGTCTTCCAGTATAAGAAACCTGGTTGCTTTCGCTTTCTTCGAGATGCCGGTAAGGGGCGTGGCTTTCAGAATCCATCGACTTAATTCCAAATTCTTAGAGTAACCTAGCTTAGGCGACGGTAAAATAAGAAACATTTGTTGAAGTTTAGGCATAAGAAATTCGCAAAGGCTGGCCACGCCTCTTTGTGATGCAATCTTTTTTTTTGTTTTTTTTTTTTTTGTTGCTGTTATTTAGTTAAGATATTTTGTTTAATTCTTAGAAAATGCTACTCAGAACGTATCGAAGTTAAGTAGTATGCATGTGGTTTTAATTTGTTTTGCTACAAATTAATAATTACTCGAAAGACAAAGTTAATACGCGTGTTAAAATTGTTAGAATTGTCGGAATATTTTCTTTCCAGATTTCTATTGCTTATTTTACCTTTGTCTCTTTTTTCCTATTGCTACACGTTTCGTTGTTTACATTTTACTTTATCTCGCCAACTCTCTCTCTCTCTCTCTCTCTCTCTCTCTCTCTCTCTCTCTCTCTCTCTCTCTCTCTCTCTGCCATCCTCTTGTCGTGTGTCACTCACTATGTCTTTCTCGTTCCACATTTTGTTCTTTTTCTCTGTCTTTCTACCTCTCGCTGTGTCTCTCACTCAGAATGGGAATGCATGTGTATCTATCTACTCTCTCACTTTTGTCTTCCTGTTCTCCTATCTACAATACTCATCTACTTATCTGATTAATTTATCTAACAGCACAGTTTAGTAGCGCAGCAGCCATGTCTGTCTGTCTGTCTGTCTGCCTATCTGTCTCTCTCCCTCTCTCTCTCTGTCTCTGTCTCTCTCTCTCTCTCTCTCTCTCTCTCTCTGTCTGTCTGTCTGTCTGTCTCTCTCTCTCTCTCTCTCTCTCTCTCTCTCTCTCTCTCTCTCTCTCTCTCTCTCTGTGTCTCTATCTCACACACACACACGTTCTTTCTTCTTCCCTATCCTTTTTCTTTAAAGCCCCCTATTGCATGCTTCCAAACCAACAACCACGTCTCATTCTACATTCTAACCACCAGTTTGTGCACAAAATGATGAAGGCTTCAGCCGTAACTTATGGAATTCCACACTAAATATCGATACCGGACAAATATGGTTATAAATGAGATCTGGTAACAGTAGAATCTCCATCATATCGAATTCCTCTCGATACGATATGGGAAGAAGAAACTATGGGGGCATGCGGGTGAGCTGAAAATAACTTTGATTTTCCTGCCTCTTTGGCTTTGTTGATTTTGAATCTATCAGTAACTGATTTTAAGCCTGTCTGTCTGCCTCTCTGTCTGTCTGTCTGTCTCTCTATCTGTCTGTGTCTCTCTCTGTCTGTCTGTGTCTCTCTCTGTCTGTCTGTCTCTCTCTCTCTCTCTGTCTGTCTGTCTGTCTCTCTCTCTCTCTCTCTCTCTCTCTCTCTCTCTCTCTCTCTCTCTCTCTCTCTCTCTCTCTCTCTCTCTTCTTTCCTTTTTATTCGTGAAGCGATCATGATTTTAGTTTTCTAAATTCATATTAATCAATATTTATTTGCCTTCTCATTTTATACTCACGAAAATTCGTTTTAAACTCACTCCACGCCACCCCCCCCCCCTCCCCTTTTTTTTTCCCTCCGTCCTCCTAAAAAAAAAAAATAATGGACGTACGTATTTAGACGTTTAATATAGCCCGTTCACAATAAAAGTTAACCTCAAAAAAATTAATTTGCAATATACTTTATTTAGCGATCCTGTTGGAGGCAAGATGAAAGTCCTTTTTCCTCACCCAGCCTTCCCCCTCCCCCCTTTTAAAAAAAGTTAAAAGGGAAAAAAAGTTATAAATAAACACAAAGCAAATAAATAAAAGAAAATAACAATAGTTATAATAATAATTACAATAACAACAATAATAACAACAACAACAACAACAACAACAACAACAACAACAACAACAACAACAACAACAACAACAACAACAACAACAACAACAACAACAACAATAATAATGATAATAATGATAATAATAATAATAATAATAATAATAATAATAATAATAATAATAATAATAATAATAATAAAAATAACAATAGTAATAATAATAATAATAATAATAATAATAATAATAATAATAATAATAATAATAATAATAATAATAATAATAATAACAATAACAACAACAACGTCTGTGTTTCTCTCTGTGTCTCTGGTACCAGATGCCTGTGTCTTGTGAGGAGATGTGCAGGGACAGCGCCGCCTCGACAACCAGAACACCGCAGCTACACTGGTGAGTAGCGCGCTCTGTGTGTGTGTGTGTGCGTGCGTGCGTGCGTCTGGTTTCCCGTTCTCAGTGTGACAACACCTAACTCAATCAGTAAAGAGGCGGGTTCGATACCCTGCCCGCTTAATGCTAGGTATAGTGGTGGGTTCTCACCTAACCAGCCCTATCTTTGGCTTGACTCTAGGGAGTAACAAATAACTCATTCGGTGAAGAGGATATTTGGTGTTATAGAGACACCGGCTTCGAACCCTTGCATAGGTCCTATAATTATATTTGGATTTTTAGACTCAGAAGATGTGACACAATACTGTAACACACACTGGGTTTCTGATATTAGATATTGTGCACAGTCAGAGAGAGAGAGAGAGAGAGAGAGAGAGAGAGAGAGAGAGAGAGAGAGAGAGAGAGAGAGAGAGAGAGAGAGACTGGAGATGTTGGAGGAGAGGGAGTATTTCCAATAACTGGTTTTGTCCAAGACTAAAAAAATTTTTTTTTTAAGTTGAGAGAGCGAGGGACGGAGGAGTATATTAACAACCACTCACTATTCCCAGATCTGTATACTTTTTTTTTTTTTTAATTGATTTATTTTTTTTTTTTGTGAGAAACACAGCCTCTCAATACGCGGAACCTGTCTTTACCCATATTTCATTGTCCTAGTAAGATCATACTTATAACAACCAGCTCCCTTTCGTCTTTGTCCTAAAACTAACCCGCTATAACTCTCTGCTTATATCCGATGTTTACTCTACGTTCCGATCATCGCACGAGTTGTCGGAATTTCACAACTGTTCTTTCCCGCCATCCGCCTGCCAGTTCTCTATTTGTGGAGTCAGCAGTCGTAGGTCACCGTGACACAGCCATTCATACCAAGCCGTTCGACCAAATACAAACACGGGAACACATACACACACATAAAGCTGTGGAGATTCCTGGACAATGAGAATTTTCCTCACTCATTCCACCAGAAGCCCCTCCGGCATTCTTAGTTCTTCTTTCCATCCCAGTTCACCTTGGTCCGAAGTAGTTTCCCGCCCCGTCGATGAAAGGTTAGTTAAACGGAAAAATTCATGTGGATCCGTGCCATATCGGTTCTTTAGTGATGTCACAGGTCATGGTTATCTGTTCAGGCGTTTTTTTGTTGTTTTTTTTTTTGTGGGGTTTGTTTTGGTTGTAACGTTAGGTCTATTTTAAACAATGCATAATATAGCTTCCTCGCAACGAATGAAAAGTTAATAGAGGTCAGTTGAATGGCCACAAATAGAGCTAGAATGATGTGGTCACCTCTCTCTCTCTCTCTATCTCATTCTCTCACTCTCTCTCTCTGTCTTTCTATCTCTCTATCTCATTCTCTCTCTAAAGTCTCTCTCTATGTCTTTCTATCTCTCTATCTCACTCTCTCACTAAAGTCTCTCTCTCTCTCTCTGTCTTTCTGTCTCTCTATCTCACTCTCTCTCTGTCTTTCTAGCTCTCTATCTCACTCTCTCTGACTCTCTCTCTCACTCTCTCTCTGTCTTTCTATCTCTCTATCTCACTCTCTCACTAAAGTCTCTCTCTCTGTCTTTCTGTCTCTCTATCTCACTCTCTCTCTCACTCTCTCTCTCTCTCTCTCTCTCTCTCTCTCTCTCTCTCTCTCTCAAGAGATACAAACAAATTAATGATGCTGGTTATTTCTATCCTCCTGTAACTTTGTGCTCAAAATCTATCCTGTAAGCCATTTTGATGAATGCGATTTGCAGCTGCTGTGAAGAACCATCTGGTGTTTCTCAGTAACTTTAATTTTAATAAGTTCAGTGCTAACCTCAAGGACTCTATTTCTGGCGTACAAGAATGTAAATTATCTAACAATCTTGTTATGAAACAGGGGTCAGTTTTCCTTACAAGAATCTAATAACGCTTTCCAAATTGGAAGCGATAGCTAAAAAATTTGATAGAAAAACAAGGTGGCGTCAGAATTTTAAGTTTTATCGCTATTAATATGGAAATTAACAGTAATTTGTGGAATTTCCCCCCTGATTTTGTTATATAGAAAGATTAATGTCTATGTTGTCAGCTCTGGTGTGTCCAATTATTGTCATAGTCCATTTGTATCTTAAAACATAGTAATCTTTTCAAGAGTTTTAATATCTCTCTCAGTTACCTTGCATACGTCTTTCTCTCTCTCTCTCTCTCTCTCTCTCTCTCTCTCTCTCTCTCTCTCTCTCTCTCTCTCTCTCTCTCTCTCTCTCTCTCTCTCTCTCTCCTCTCTTTCACAATCTCTCTTCCTCTCCAAAAGTCTACCTCTTTTATACTCTCTCAAAATCTCAATTTACATCTTCCTCTTTCTGTCTGTCTGTCTGTCTGTCTCTCTCTCTCTCTCTGAATCTCTCTTTCCACACTCCCTCCCTCTCCCACACTCTCTCGTCTTCCGTAATCTCTCTCTCTCTCTCTCTCTCTCTCTCCCCCCCCCCCCCCATCCCTCCACCAAGCCCTATTCCCCCCTCTTCTAACCCTCTATCTTGTCGCGCTAACACGAAAAAAAATCAAGACCGACCCCAGTAGGCACCACTGAAATTTGACCTTGTCTGACTCAAACAGCGATGAGTCAAGGTCACATTGCCCTCAGCTCTCTTCCTCCTCCCCTTCCCTGTCCACTCTTTTGTCTCCCATTCCCCACATTCGAGCCCGCTTGGAGAGAGAGAGAGAGAGAGAGAGAGAGAGAGAGAGAGAGAGAGAGAGAGAGAGAGAGAGAGAGAGAGAGAGAGATGTAATCTAGGTTTAACTATGATTCACTCTCGACTTATGAGACGTATGATTACCTTAATTTCCACATTAATCAGAAAAACCAACAGGACCGTCCTCTCAGAACTAAGCTCCGATCATTCCCCCAAAACCTTTTCCCAAAAAGTCCTGCCATCATTTTTGGCGCTGGCTGATAATTAATAATAGACCCACTCTGTAATAATTGTTCTAGGCCTCCTCCTTTTTTCGTTTTATCTTTCCCATTCACATGTTTTGCTTTGAATAAACACCCGTTTTTCATTTTTGCGCAAGTCAAAGATAACTCGTTATCGTCAACCTTATAGGACATAAATGAAGGTAATTTATGCCTCGCTTAAAATAAATGACATGATTAGGACCCATCAAGAGAGGCTTTGCGTGGAAACGGATAGATGAACAAATGACTTTTGTCTTTCTGGAGACATGAAGTGATCAATTCCAAAAATACTGAACCCCCAGCCTATCGACAAATCGCGCGTCATGGACACGATGGCGTCATAACTCAAGGTCGAATGAATGAAAAATACTGTGTTTGAGGCTAAAAATAATGGGCTAAACAGTGTTACACAGTACTGAAGCTCCGAGTTTTTGACCGCTATCCTATGTAGCTCGCATGCTAGATCTCATCCATTAATGCAGATGATCTGCCTTTGAATTTATCAGTTTATTTATCTATTCGCTCCGCTCGTTAAATCATAATCCCTGGCCTCGTTTCGCGATACTTGACCAATCTGTTTGATCTTTGCCCCCATGAAAGAGCAAAGATCACAATGATTTCAATGGTCTAACATGTTCATTTGTGATAAATCATGAACCAGTAACATACCCAAATCCATCCATGCCTCAGTCAATCTAGAAACCACCCAACCAATAAACCAACTGGTCAAACAGCATTGTAAACCGTTGGGAGAAAGACTCAATGTAGTACATAGCAATGTTTTTAATTTCTAGTATGAGTTATGAAGATTTGTTTCTCCAGTGATCTTAGGTAATCCATCATTCATACAACCACCGGCACAAACAAACAAACTTGCGAACACTATCTCTGGTTTCAGTGCTTGGATACTTGCTCGGGGGGTGGGGGGGGTGTTAGAGATGATGACGTCACTGTTGGTTCTAAACATACTTGAAAATAAAGGTCAGACTTTATTAAATATTCGTTGGCTTCAACTGTTTCATCGGCAAGTGATTTTTGCCCACCACCATTTATATTATCCACCCATAGGAGAATGATCTTCCTAAGTCACTTAATGCTTTTGTAATACAAGTTGGTTATTAGCCGACTCTGAACAATAAAATGTGTAGAACCAGTAAGCGTTGTTAAATCTTATTTACGTCATGATTCATCTCCTTTTCTCAAAGTACCGGTGTAAGAATTGATTGATTGGTTGATTGACTGAAGAATTTGACAAGCCTAGTCCAACCCTAACGGTGATCTCAGGGCTTCTGTATTTGTGGTGACAGGAAGGCATTGAGAGTCGATCAGTTCTTACATTCCTTAAATTCGCACAAGTCACATGATTATTTGCGAGCTAGGACATGCCGGCGATTCATTGCCAGTTCTCAGATTTCAGACGTCAGTAATTTCTAGTCCAAACGTTCTCAAAGAAACGGGAAAAAGAAAAAGGTGGGAAATTGCATGCTTAGGAGACTTCAAATTGTAGAGAATTGTAAAGAAGAAGAAGAAGAAGAAGAAGAAAATAAACCGTCTGCAGAGAAAAGAGACGGGAGAGGTTTTAGTGCGCTGCGATTGGTCCTCTCTTGTGGCCAGTTTTTGCATGTGTTTGGGCAGTACTGTTACTGGTGACTAACGGTACCTCCCACAGCGTGAGAAGTCAGTGACTAACATCGGCACCAAAGCGAGGCTGTGGACTGAGGAGCAAAGGGTTAGCAGCTAGCGCCCACCGCTCAGAAAGTCACTGGGAGAAGCGTGGGGCTGGGTGGCGCCATTTGTCCGGCCGGCCGAGATTGGCAGGGAAGCGTGGAAGGGCGGGCCGGTGGGCGTGGCTTAGGGAGAGGGCAAGACGTGGTCATCTTTCTCGTGATTGGTTACAGGTTGTCGCGGTCTGGCTTTTCAGTGGGTGGACGGAAGAAGGTGAGGTTGAGAGAGGGAGAGAGAGGGGAAGGAGAGAGAGCGAGAGAGAAAAGGTATAAATATATAATTATACAGATAGAGAGAAAGAGAAGAAGAAGAAGAAGAAGAAGAAGAAATTTAAACAAACATGTCCTGTCAAAATAACGAAATAGGCAAACAGTGAATCATACGCACATATAAAATAATATGCAGAGTTGATGGTAATAGTCAAATTAACAGTTTGACATACAGATAGACATAAGGCACATAAGACATAAATGGAATCTGATAGAAACAGGTTTTATAAATCAATAAACAGGCAATCAGGCACACAACATGCGAAAAGACACAAATAGAAACTGATAGACCCACATTTAACATTATCCCAGATAGACACACGCAATCGTAAACTCTCAATGAGCCAAATGACAATGATATACAGACAGTGAGACAGACAAACAGGCAGGCAGACAAACAGAAATAATAATCAAAAAAGATTAAAATTCATTATTCCAGATGACAAACCTTTCAGCAAAAAAAAAAAACAAAAAAAAAACAAAAACAAAAAAAAAACTCGAGCCCAGCCTACCATAAAGGACTCGCCCGCACTCCGTCTATCTACTGCTAGCCCCAGGGTCAAAAGAGGTCAGAACCTACCCAGAAATCAGCAGAGCTAGCCTGGATCTCTATATCTCTCTATCTATACTTCTCGCTCTCTTTCTCTCTATGTAGGTGTCTATCTATATATAACTATATATCTATCTATACTTTTCTCTCTCTCTCTCTCTCTCTCTCTTCTCCTCTCTGTCTCTCTGTCTCTCTGTCTCTGTCTCTCTCTCTCTCTCTCTCTCTCTCTCTCTCTCTCTCTCTCTCTCTCTCTCCTCTCTCTGGCCTTAGCTGACCCCTCGCTAGCTGGCCGCAGCATGCCCGGCTGGTCCAGACTGACCTCCCCCAGCGATGCTAACACAAGCCTGGCCTGAGGGTGACCTCTGTCCTCCCGCCCGCCTACTCGAGCTGGCCGTGTCGCGCTGACCCTTGTCCAGGCGTCCAGCTAGCTTCGATCGCTGGTCTCGGGGCTGGCATGTCGGGGATCAGAAATCTCCCTGGTGTCTGACTGACTTCTGTCTGTCTGGTGCCTGTCTTACTTTGTCTTACTTTGTCTCACTTTGCCTCTTCTTCTTCTTCTTCTTCTTCTTCTTCTTCTTCTTCTTCTTCTTCTTCTTCTTCTTCTTCTTCTTCTTCTTCTTCTTCTTCTTCTTCTTCTTCTTCTTCTTCTTCTTCTTCTTCTCCTCCTCCTCCTCCTCATCCTCATCCTCCTCATCCTCTTCTTCTTCTCCCCCTCCTCCTCTATCTATCTCTCACGAGTGTCCATATATCTTACTCCGCCTCTCATTCTCTTTATTCTTTCGTTTGTTAACACCCCCCTCTCTCTCTCTCTCTCTCTCTCTCTCTCTCTCTCTCTCTCTCTCTCTCTCTCTCTCTCTCTCTCTCTCTCTCTCTCTCTCTCTCTCTAACTATCTATCTATCTATCTATCTCTCTTTTTTTCTCTTCTCTCTCTTCCCCTCTCCCTGTCATCTCTTTCCCCTCCCTCTCTCATCTCTATCTATCTCTCTTCTCATCTTTCTCTCTTTCTCTTATCTCTCTCTTCCCTCCCTCTCTCTCTCTCTCTCTCTCTCTCTCTCTCTCTCTCTCTCTCTCTCTCTCTCTCTCTCTAATCTCTCTCTCGCACCCGCTATCAATTTCCACCATCTTTCCTAACGGCACCAGCCAAGTTTAGGATGACCACGTCTCCTATTTCACAAACTCTGTGTTTTATATCCTTTATAGATTTACTATAAAACTATCTCATTCCCAGCACCTCACCTAGCTCTGCTTAAACAAGCACACTACGATGTTCAAAGCCACAGTCTTAGAACATCTAGATCTTAGCCATTAGAAAAATTCCACATCTCGCAAGTTGTCCGCGGAATCTTACGAGGATTTCCTACAGTAGTCTTGTTCAGCAAATTCTTCAGCAAACGTACGGAATCAAGTAAACTGCTCCAGTTTCTAGTGGTCGTTGTCAAGGCGACCTGTCAATAGCTCCTTGTCCAGTTCGGTGACCGCGTCTAGTTCGGTTCGACCTGACATTCTAAAATACCCTGCGTTGGCTTAACGCGGTGTAAAATAAATAAATAAACAAATGAACAAATAAATGTAAAAAAAAAACACAAACAAACAAACTCATCAATCCAGATCACCATCAAAATTGGACATAAATTCGCTGGAGTTCTAAAAGAAAAGAAGAAATAAAAATAAAGAAGAAAAACAAATCAAAGATCAAGCATGTTTTCTTCATAGGACTTCGTCTTGCTACCTTCCCCGCCCCTCTCACCATCCACATCCAATCGTCGAATCTGATTCTTTTCATGCCGTGTCCCCCTTCCCTCCCTCCACCCCCTTTAAAGTTTTTAAAGGAAAAAAAAAGAGTCTGAGTGAATAAACGCGTAAATACATAAATAAAGAAACAAATAAAAATATAAAAATTACCCCTTTTCTGGTGATAGAGGAGATTAACAGTAAAACACCACAGTATATTCTGGAACCTCAACCTCTATGTTTTTCCCCCGATAAAAGTGCCCTGTATACCGTGAAAAGAAAAGAACCTAGTATGATTTGTTGCTAGCGGAAGATGCGGTAGGGGGAGAGAGTAGTGAAGGACAAAGTGGAAGCAAGGCAGCTCAATAATGTTCTCTCTAGAGTTCTCTTTCATCCGACGAGAGGTCAAGAGTTATCCCCCCCATATATGTTAAAGATGACATCAGTAAGCCAAAACCTAGAACATCCTCAGCATCGATAGTTACGTATGACCTGACGTTATCCTCGGCAGGGTAACCCCCCCCCCCCCCTCCCTCTCTCTCTCTCTCTCTCTCTCTCTCTCTCTCTCTCTCTCTCTCTCTCTCTCAGAGTCTTTCCTCCTTTGTCTCTCTTTGCCTCCACCACTCATTCAATCTCCTGGACTATCTCAATTATTCCCGGTATATATCTCCCTCTCTTTCCTCCTCCCTCCCTCTCTATCACAAACAACTCTCGAACTCTTGTCAAACCTACAAGTCAGACCAGGAGTAATTTTACTTGAGGGTCCACAATGCAGATCAACAAGATGGCTTACCTCCCCCCTGCCCCCTCTATTTTTTTTTTTTCCCCTCTTTTCACTTCTATCTCCCATGCTTGATTACTCCCCTTGCCGGCTTGCGTCATTCCAGTTTTCTAGGTCAGCCGCTGTAAGCCCCGCCCACTTGCACCGAAAATCTCTTCAACTTTCTTCGCTTTTTTTTTTCCCCCGGACATTTTCGCCTTCCTTAACTGCCACTCTAGCTGGTTTTCTCTCTACGTTCCATTTTGTCCTTTCCTTCTTCGCTTT
>JAWDGP010002732.1:565000-582500 GCA_033675545.1 Elysia crispata | reverse complement strand
TGCATTGGAGGACAGGAATTACCGGTGGAATCAAGCGGATGTCCTAATGCATCTTTTAGATCTTTTTCATTAGTGGGTGCTTCTCATTCTTCTCTCTCTCTCTCTCTCTCTCTCTCTCTCTCTCTCTCTCTCTCTCTCTCTCTCTCTCTCTCTCTCTCTCTCTCTCTCTCTCTCTCCTTTCTTCTCATGACTTTCACTACTTGGTCCTTGTTTTTCATTTTTGTGGGGTTTTTTTGTTTGTTTTTTTTTGGCCAAGCTTGTTTCATAACATGTTCCTTCTTTTTTTTTTTTTTTTTTTTGTTTTCCTTTCTTATTATCCCTTTTTTTCCCACTCTCCCTCACGTTTTTTTTTTTATTTTTTTTTTGTGCTGCCTTTCTGCTTTGAGAATTGATAGTTTTGAATACAAATTACACATTCATTAAGTAAAGATACATTAGAAGATTTTGAATTTAGCATACTTGGAATTAATTCCAGCCCCCACCTCCCCCCTAACTACTCCTCCCACTTTTAATAAAATAATATGAGGCCTGTGATCCAGCTGTTTTATGCTGATGTTTACACGTAGGTATCGAAATATTCAAAAACAAGATGAATTTAAGTGAATATTAGTGCCATTTACAAAAACTTTTTCCTTACCAATAATAGTACATTGAGAAGTCAAAGAAAAAAAAAGAGAGAGAGAGAGAGAGAGAGAGAGAGAGAGAGAGAGAGAGAGAGAGAGAGAGAGAGAGAGAGAGAGAGAGAGAGAGAGAGAGAGAGAGAGAAGGGCGGGGCAAAATCAGGTTATGCAGTGAAGTCCCCTGAAAGTTAAAAAAGAAAAAAAATAACAAAGGAATGAAAAAAAAAGGATGGACAAGAAAGTGCAATGGGAGGAGTGTAGAGGACTTTGGAATGTCCACAGAAACCTCCCGTATGCATTTTCTTCAGACGGAATTTCCATTCCTTGTGTGAGTGTGTGTGTGTGTCTCTCTTTCCCTTCGCTTTTCCCGCCAACAAGTGGCAGCTAGAGTGACGTCTCCTTGGGGTGCCGCCCTAGAGGGCTCTGCTGTCCCGTCCCTCGTCCTTTCCCGAAGGACAAAGGACAGCGAGTGACTGATAAAGCAGACGTCACCGAAGGTCAAGTTGTCCCCCCTCCCACAGCTCCCAGTTTCTGGCTGGAGTGCCTTCCCCTTTGCCCTGGCCTGCTGCAGGTCACGCCAGACCACAACCCTTCTCGGGACTCTCAGAAAAAAAAAATAGTAATGCAGGCTCCAGAAGAAGTCCTTTCACCTCACGCGCATGCGCATGCGCGCAGGAAATGGGAGACATTAGCATTCCGGAAGGTTTCTCCGATCTGGATTTTTACGTGGCCAAAGTGAGAGAGAGAGAGTGAGGAAAAAAAAAAAAAAGAACACTTTTTTCCTCATTCGCTTACTTATTTTACATGTCAATGCATTTTCTTTGAACGATCTTTGCGTTTTGTTTGTTGCTGATTTACTTTGTTTTTGTCCTTTTTTTTTTTTTTTAACCTCGCTTCGAAGATGGCCTGTGTCACGTCATTGGTTTAGAGCCTCATCTTCCTCGTCCTTATCATTGTCTTAGAATATTTTTTGAATTAATTTTTTTTTCCTGTTTCCTGAACATTTCCATACTTTTTCTTTTCTATAAGAAGAGAAATAACTATATGAAACAAGTGGGTCTGTTTTCACAAATCTCCAATATTATTCTGTGATGTGTTTTGCGTTATATGAATTAATCATTCAATTAATCAACAACTAATCCACTAATCAATCAACTAACACAATCAAAAGACGATTCTAAAACTACAATTCAGTCTAGTCATAATTGAATAAAATCCACGACGAAATATATCACTTATGTTGCAAATGAATCATCAAATACTAATCAATCGATGAATGAAACAATCAAGTCAACAATTAATCGGTAATTAAACCTATCAATCAGTTGATCTTACAAAGATCTGTGAACTGTCACATCTGCGATGCATCGCATGTAGTTTTTTTTTTTTTTTTGTTGTTGTTTTTGTTTTATTTTTCTTATCGTTAGGATACACCAGATAAATAAATGCATATATAAATAATAGTATAAACGAAATGGTTATTCAATCATTATGTCAATAAATCAATCAATCAATCAACCAACCAACCAATCAAATGACCATCCGATCACTCTTATTTATGCCAATTAAATAACTATTAATAAACTGATATATATCTCATGGTTACTAAATTAATTATTCGAAAATTGAGTTAACCAATTATTAAATAAATAAATCAATTAACCAATCACAGTAACCATTCATTTATTCTTATTTACGCTAAGTAAATGGATATATTTGAATTGATATGTCACTGTTTACTAAATGCATGAAGTCAGACTGAGAGACAAGTTATACGGACTATCTTACCGACCAAAGGAAGATTGAGCCACCAAAAATGACTGGCACGAGATTCAAATGGTGAAGAGGGATCGCAAGTGGTCAACGTCTCTGTCTCTGTGTGTCTGTGTGTCTGTCTGTCTGTCGAGTCTCTCTCTCTCTCTCTCTCTCTCTCTCTCTCTCTCTCTCTCTCTCCCTCCTCCCTCTCCCTCTTTCTCTCTCTGCCTTCCTCTCTCTCTCTCTCTCTCTCTCCCTCTCCCTCTCTCCCTCCCACCCTCTCTGACAGCGGCTGTCGACTTAAGACAGGCGATAAGCCTTGCCCGAGATGTTCCCGCCCCAGGGAGAGCCTGGCTTTCTGACATGGCCAGAGCGGGATTACACATCTGACGGGCTGGCACCAGATTAGTGAGTGAACGGTTCGAACAGCCCAACCATCTCGGTCTGCTTAGTATGGGTGGCTCAGTCGTTAACTCTTTAGATTTTAGGTTCGTAGAAAGTTGGGAGATCTGAGTTTAAACTTTGCTCCGTTTTGTTTGTAAGTCTTTGTTCCTGCTGCAGTTGTTGATGATACCTTGCAAATCATTATTGCGAGCTTAAGAGCACTTTACGAACGTGACTTTGGTGTCAATGGGCTGCGCATGCGTAAATAATAGATTTATTATTGGTCTTCACATCTCTCCTTTTATTTTATATGACCCAGATATATGCCTCCATCTATCTACCTTTTCCTAGAATCTAGAAATCTCTATAATTCTAAACACAAGATCTTAGATCTAAGGCCAAAGGTAAAATCTTGATCTAGATCTTAACCTTCTGCGTCTAGCTGCAGCAAGTATTTAGGCCCTAGATCTAGAATCTGTGTCCGAGCAACTCTTTTGGATTGTTTTTGTAGATCTTCCACTATAACATAGAACTAATCCAAACGACTTTAGGTCTATATTTAACACAGAACTATTCCAACCGCCTTTAGGTCTATATTTAACATAGAACTATTCCAACCGGATTTAGATCTATATATAACATAAAACTATTCAAATGGTTTTAGGAGTATATATAACGTAAAACTATTCCAGTCGGTTTTAGGACTATATATAACATAGAACTATTCCAAATGGTTTTAGGACTATATATAACATAGAACTATTCCAAACGGTTCTAGGACTTTATATAACATAGAAATATTCCAAGCGGTTTTAGGACTATATATAACATAGAACTATTCCAAACGGTTTTAGGACTATATATAACATAGAACTATTCCAAACGGTTTTAGGACTATATATAACATAGAACTATTCCAAACGGTTTTAGGACTATATATAACATAGAACTATTCCAAACGGTTTTAGGACTATATATAACATAGAACTATTCCAAACGGTTTTAGGACTATATATATAAAATAGAACTATTCCAAACGGTTCTAGGACTATATATAACATAGAAATATTCCAAGCGGTTTTAGGACTATATATAACATAGAACTATTCCAAACGGTTTTAGGACTATATATAACATAGAACTATTCCAAACGGTTTTAGGACTATATATAACATAGAACTATTCCAAACGGTTTTAGGACTATATATAACATAGAACTATTCCAAACGGTTTTAGGACTATATATAACATAGAACTATTCCAAACGGTTTTAGGACTATATATAACATAGAACTATTCCAAACGGTTTTAGGACTATATATAACATAGAACTATTCCAAACGGTTTTAGGACTATATATAACATAGAACTAATCCAACCAGTTTTAGGACTATATATAACATAGAACTAATCCAACCAGTTTTAGGACTATATATAACATAGAACTATTCCAAACGGTTTTAGGACTATATATAACATAGAACTATTCCAAACGGTTTTAGGACTATATATAACATAGAACTATTCCAAACGGTTTTAGGACTATATATAACATAGAACTAATCCAACCAGTTTTAGGACTATATATAACATAGAACTATTCCAAACGGTTTTAGGACTATATATAACATAGAACTATTCCAAACGGTTTTAGGACTATATATAACATAGAACTATTCCAAACGGTTTTAGGACTATATATAACATAGAACTATTCCAAACGGTTTTAGGACTATATATAACATAGAACTATTCCAAACGGTTTTAGGACTATATATAACATAGAACTATTCCAAACGGTTTTAGGACTATATATAACATAGAACTATTCCAAACGGTTTTAGGACTATATATAACATAGAACTATTCCAAACGGTTTTAGGACTATATATAACATAGAACTATTCCAAACGGTTTTAGGACTATATATAACATAGAACTATTCCAAACGGTTTTAGGACTATCGCCGCGTTATCATACTTGCCATCATTCTCTGCACAGCTGTGATGACAGGAAGTAGTTCGCACATTCACCTTTTTTCTTCTTCTTTTAATAAAACGATAACACCATTTTTGCCTTTCATTTTCCAAATGCAATATTTTGATTATCTCAACCTTTTAGGCAATTTACACTTTCATGCCAAATTTAACTTGCTCGGTTAGATGTCCTCAGTTTTCACTTAGTTCCATTATTAAGAGATTATTATTATTATTATTATTATTATTATTATTATTATTATTATTATTATTATTATTATTATTATTATTATTATTATTATTATTATTATTATTATTATTATTATTATTATTATTATTATTATTATTATTATTATTATTATTATTATTATTATTATTGTTGTTGTTGTTGTTGTTGTTGTTGTTGTTGTTGTTGTTGTTGTTGTTGTTGTTGTTGTTATTATTATTATTATTATTATTATTATTATTATTATTATTATTATTATTACTATTACTATTAATATTACCATCATTGTTATTATTATTGTTGTTGTTGTTATATTTTTTGCAGCCCTATTACTTTTTAATTTCTATTTTTTTTTCTTCCTTTTATCTTCTTCTCCTTATTTTTGTGTGTGTGTATGTTTGGGGGGAAAAAAGAGGGGGGTGGGGTGGGGTGGGGGAGGGGGGTGGGGGTTAGTTGCATTCACCTACCTTAAATATCCCTTGGAGACACATTGAGTGAGAAGGCGCTGAGCACTGACTGTTGAGAAATACTTACCACATATCGCGAAGAAACTTAACTGTTAAGATATGATCAGTCTGTCGTGAAACCAAAGAAGGTTCTGTGAACATTTGGAGCCGTGACCACGAGAAGGTTAAGCCCCAAAAATCTGACTAGCTCAAGTCTCAAAATTAAATTTAGTCCTACAGCCTATTCGTTGGAATTTCTTCGTACAAAATTTTGGCGTATAGTTACACCTGGCACGAGGCTGGATTATGCACTAAAATTTAGGCGTAAACCTATGAATTTGTTCCATAAAAAGAAATGAACAATGCTTACTTCTGTGTTCTTCTGGTAATAGTGGAATGGCATAATAATCTAATCTGATCATTTGAGAAGGAATTATGTTTCCACCACGCAGTTAGATAAAAATACTAATTCTGAAACATTTTACTCATCAATTTAGAGAAAATAAGGAAATTAATAATATAACTTTTGGATGTTATTATTCAACATTTTAAAGTCATGTCATGTCCTTAGAACTATCAATATAGTTTCCACATATTGAGACTTCCGCTCCTTTTTTCTCTGACGTAGTGAGTTTAAGTCCAAAACTTTGCCATGGATTTTCACAGGTCTAGTAAAAAAAAACAAAAAAACAAAAAAAAGAAAAAAAACAACCCATTAGTTATGTAAGTTTTTCAAACTAAGTTTACACCTTCACGCGAATACGGATCCTGGAGTGAACTTATCTACCGATTTTTCCAGTTCTGGACCGAACCTGACAAAACTTGTACGACATTCAATCGCTCTATCGGCTGACCCTTTTTGGGCTCCCCTTTACGTACGTAATCTGAGATAAAAATTGCGCAATTTTCTCTTTAGAGTTTCGGTCCGCCTCGTCCGGTGTGGTTTCCGTCATAATTGGCAACAGCTAAGACGCAGAGCCCACAGCGCTGTGCATACATTAATCTTGAGAGTTACTCAAGAGAGATAATCGTAAATAATTGATACATGGTCGACCGCAAAGCTACCCGGTAATGGCCCCGGGTTGCGTCCCTTTGCGCAGCCATCTTGTCACAGGTGACAGCTGAACTGTCCAAGTTGTCAGATTTTTTTTTTTTTTTGGATGGGGGTGGAGGTTGACGCTGCATCTTTTGAACCTGTTTCATCTCTCACTTTTACTACAATTTATGTTTCTCTTTCTTCCTCTGATTTTCTCTCTCTCTCTCTCTCTCTCTCTCTCTCTCTCTCTCTCTCTCTCTCTCTCTCTCTCTCTCTCTCTCTCTCTCTCTCTCTCTCTCTCTCTCTCTCTCTCTCTCTCTCTCTCTCTCTCTCTCGACTTATCATCGTCAATATCATCATCACCAACACCGCCATCATCGTTATCATCATGACCACCACCAACACTGTTATCTCCACCAAACAACAGGTGCAGCAACAACAAAAAACACAACAATAACAAGAGAAACATAAACAAAATTATCCCCCCCCCCCCCCCCCCCCGAAAAAAAAACAAAAACAAAAACCGATAACATACGGGTATAACTCCATCGCTCCTAGAAATAGTTCTCAATGCCCTTCATCCACAGTCACAGTCTTATAAAAGAAGAGCGTATGATGTTTGAGGGATGAACGAAGATGGAGAACTAACTTAGTTTGCATAATGGAGAGGTCTGGAGTTTAGGTTGGCTGGACAAACCTTCTGGCAAATTGTGCTTAACGAGTTGCGCATGCGCCAACCCTCGAGAGCGATCGAGCTTTAATCTAGGATGAGATCCAGCCTGAAGTCGACTCAAAGCGAGAGTCACGTGGCTTGGACAAGCTGGTCTCGGAAAGTCTTGAGATAAAATTCGAGATTAATGACGTACAATGAGAGAAAGAGAGAGAGAGAGAGAGAGAGAGAGAGAGAGAGAGAGAGAGAGAGAGAGAGAGAGAGAGAGAGAGAGAGGGATACATAAAAAGGTTTAGAAATAAACTTTTTACATTATGCATTAAGATAGATGGTATAAATATATTTCTCGTATGGACTGAGATTAGATCAATATAAAAGTATTGTATAAAGTGGTAAACGAATGTAAAAAAAAAAAATCAAACAAACAAAGATCACAATGATTTGACAGTATTTTTTTAACGATAGATAAATCTTGGTAAAAAATGTGTACTCCTGAGAGTGACTGACACTCTGTATGAGAAAGAACTGACTCTATTTCTACTCTTTGTTTATTATAAAAGTGTTTATGTATAGAACATTGTAGTTTTTCCGAGCTTCTCATTTGTTTTATTTATATTTCCTAGACTTTTTTCTAAAAAAAAAAAAAAAAAATTCTCCTTTGTGTTTTTTTTTTTTTTAATTTTTTTTTTCTTCACATTTGTGCAACTTATTAAAGTTGTCGGTAGATGTTATGATGAAATCTCTCTCTCTTTCTCTCTCTCTCTCTCTCTCTCTCTCTCTCTCTCTCTCTCTCTCTCTCTCTCTCTCTCTCTCTCTCTCTCCCTCTCCCTCCCTCCCTCCCTAAAAAACCTCCTATCTAAGGCTAGTCACTGTTTCCCTTAATACAATAATCCCCATACATTTCTATGACTCGTAACTCCATATTTGTACAGATATTCCTTTTTTAATTAACGTCTCATAAGCCTCATCTAGAGTCTTCTATTGAGAAATACTCTCGAGATCCTGATCGCGGAAAATTTTCTTCTCCAACTCTCAATGTTTCCTTGGGATACAAAAAGCAAACGGAAGCATGTGTTGATGGGAAGAAAATGGTCGTAAGTTTAGCACAATTGAAAGAGATCCACTGGCGAATAGTATTTTGTGACTGCATTTGGTCAATTTCGGCACATTGGTGGCATCTTTAGCCCAGCGCAGTTGTTTAAAGAAAAGAGTAAAGTGCAAGTTTGTTGTTGTTGTTGTTGTTGTTGTTGTTGCTGCTGCTGTTTTTGTTTTTGCTGTGCTTGTTCTTCTTGTTTTTGTTCGTATTTTTCAAAGAAATGCAACTATGGAGAGAAAAATAGAGAGAAGAGAGAGAGAGAGAGAGAGAGAGAGAGAGAGAGAGAGAGGAGACAGATTTTGGGAAGATGAACAAAGAGAGGAAATTGATTATACTGCATGGACAGAAAATTGTAAAATTCAATAGAAGTTATAACATGAAATTTTTTAGAGAATAATAATAGTAATAGTAGTAGTAGAAGTAGTAGTAGTAGTAGGAGTAATAATAATAATAATAATAATAATAATAATAGTATAATAATAATAATAATCAAAAAAAAAACAAAAAAAAACAAAACGAAACTTATTTTTATTCCTTTCTTTTTTTCAAGTAGAAATGTTGAAGAGAAAGTCAAACAATCTGAATCCGAAGTGTGTGTGTGTGAGTGAGTGAGTGTTTTTTTTTTTTTTTTTTGGGGGGGGGGAGAGAGGTAGGGAACCAATGATAATTTCTGGGCGAGGGTTTGGAGAGGGAAGAAAAAGGGGGGGGGGGGGAAGAGAAGAGAAGAGACAAGCGCATAGAGAGTTAAAGACAACAGCATAATCAAAGACAAATATTATCTTTTGAGAGAACGTGCCTGGCGAATACAAGAAACAAAAAAGAGGTCGAAAATATAAGACAAAAGATTCCGTTGCCAACAGAATTAGCTTTTATATAAGACTTCTGCGGGAAGGTTCGGAGGCACGAAAACTGCCGCGGATTACAATGGGATTATTAGCAATGGAAACGAAGAAAAAGAACCAATGCAAACCAAGAAACAATGACTAGAAGATTGGAAAATTCTAGAAGCAAACTTGCAATTCAATGGGTTTAATAATCAACGGGGAGAAGATGGAAGACGACACGGCGACACACTTTCTCCCAAAGTCTGGCCTAAATCCGCCCTTTCTCCGCAGACACTTTCTCCGGCACCGTTAAGACCAGCGTTACCGTCTGACGTAATCCATCTGTCCCATCATTCCCCGACTGCTGCCTCCAGAGCTGTGGCCACGCCCCCTCCATCCCATCCGCCCCGGGTGTCGTCTGCCTCGCAGTGCGCCTGCGCAGCAGAGCGCGTGTGCGATTCGATTGGTCGCTGCTTTGTGCACGTGACACGGCTCTATGGAATGGTCGTTAGTGGTTGCCTGCGCTATCTTGCACAACTTTTCATTTCATTCGATTTTTTTTTCCTTACCTATTTTTTTGTCTTTTTCTGTCTCCTTCTTTCTTTCCTTTCGTTCTTTTGACACTGTCAATCTCAGTGTCTAGTTTGTATGTCCGTTTTGACACTAGAGTACAAGTTATAAGAATACACTATTCTCTCTTTCTCTACACATATTTTGGTCAGTTCGCTTTTGAATATCTACTGAGAGATTAAGCATTAACTCGTGTATTTTGTCGCTATATCAGCTGATGGCTAACGAGGGAAAGAAAAAATAAGAAAGAAAAATAATAACACGAAACTTGCAAAAATTAAAAAAAAAAAAAAAAAAAAGGCAAAATGATTACAGCACAGTCTCCATAAACAACTGCTTGCAGCATCACTAGAGGCCATCAAGCCATCTCTTTCTTTACTACAACAACCAGTATCAAAACTACCATTACTGACTCTACGTTCATCGTCACACAGCAACAACATTCTCAATGCCAACTTATGGTAGTATAATCTACAGCTTGAGCAGGCATTATTTCAGCGCCACCATCACTGACATTACCAGCAGCAACAAACCAATTTACACCAGCATTATTGAAGCCACCTCGAAACAAATATGGGGCATAGAGATTTGGCAAATGAAACCGGAAGACCTAAAATGACACCCTCTCACAATCAAACGAAACACCTAGAATGACACCCACTCGCAATAAAATCGGAACACCTAGAATGACACCCAATCATAATGAAACAATTGCACCTAGACAGACATCTAATGGCAATGAAACTGAAGCACCTAGAATGACACCCAATCATAATGAAACAATTGCACCTAGACAGACATCTAATGGCAATGAAACTGAAGCACCTAGAATGACACCCAATCATAATGAAACAATTGCACCTAGACAGACATCTAATGGCAATGAAACTGAAGCACCTAGAATGACACCCAATCATAATGAAACAATTGCACCTAGACAGACATCTAATGGCAATGAAACTGAAGCACCTAGAATGACACCCAATCATAATGAAACAATTGCACCTAGACAGACATCTAATGGCAATGAAACTGAAGCACCTAGAATGACACACAATCGCCATGAAACGAGGACACCTAGAATGGCAACTAATGGCAATGAAGCTGAATCACCTAGAATGACACCGAATCATAATGAAACCAGAACACCTAAAATGACACCTAAATAAATAGCAATGAAACTAGAACACCTAGAATGACACCAAATCGCGATGGAACTGGAACACCTAGAATGACACCAAATCGCGATGGAACTGGAACACCTAGAATGACACTCAATCACAATGAGACCGGAACAACTAGAATTACACCCAATCGCAATGAATTTGGAACACCTTGAATGACACTGAATCACAATGAAACATGAACACATAGAATCATGACACCCAATCACAATGAAACTGAAACACCTAAAATGACACCAAATCGCAATGAAACTGGAACACCTAGAATGACACCAAGTCACGATGAAACTGGAACATCTAGAATGACACCTTATCACAATAAAACCGGAATAACTAGAATGGCAATATATGTATACAAACTGTTATAGATTTTGATATCTTATCTCACAACAATAATATGTATAAACAGAAAGAACAAAAATGTGATGCAATGCGTTTTCTAAAATTTCGTTTGAATGTAGGTTAATGTCAACATTGATAGATGTCAACAGAGATAAAACTAAACATAAAGAAAAAATAAGCAGCAATTTTTGGGGGTTAGAAGAAGAAATCACAAACACAGATTAGCCTCTGGACCGACAAACTGTGCGAATGTCGTACAAACTCAAGAAAGGACGGATAATGTCGTACAAACACAAGAAAGGGCAGATACTGTAGTACAAGCGAGAATCGAACCTGTATACCTCTACGCGGCGCCCATCACCTTGTCGAGACAAGATCTGACCCTCTCACCGTACAACCATCCATATAGCTTGAGGAAATGTGTACACTTCAGATTTTCAACACAAGAGGCAAATCGGTCTGGGTTCCAGTTGCCTTTCACATTCATTTTCCTTTGTCTTATTCCTTATATAAAAGAGTATAATAACTTTTTCTGGGGGAAATAGTTATTGGGAAAAGATAAAGGACAGCCAAAGAAATTTTGTGAGTCTTTTTTTTTTTTAAATTCAAATGAAGAACTTTTTTTATTTGATTCGAGACAAAAATCTTTATAATTATTGTTCAAAGAGACAACAGAAACCAAACAAAAATAAATTTCTTTGATTTGATGTGATATGATTGTTTATCCACAGCTTGCTTCAGGGCACCATTAGTTGGATTCCGAAAACCGACAAACTCAAATCGATTGCTTTAATTTTGAATACCTCTTTTTTTTTTACGTAATTTATAATGTAATTTTTGTTCATTTTACTGATTTAAATGCACGTTGTTTGCATCTTAGACATAAAAATGGATCATAAAAAGGGAAGCTTCAGTGAAGTTGTCGCATAATAATAATAATAATAATAATAATAATAATAATAATAATAATAATAATAATAATAATAATAATAATAATAATCAAGATGATCGTTTTAACTAAAAAGACATTCCCTAAATAATATTGACAATCCCATCCGTCTCTTTTATCAGTTCAACGTATCTAACTTAACCATTTAAAAAACAAAACAAAGCAACTTCTATCTCCCAGCGTGCAACGTAGAGCTATAGATCTATAGATTTTCCTCCCCCACCAGTGAAGCCCCAATTAATCGTGAGTTTTTCCCGCCATCTGCTGAAGGTCTTTGGCGCCAAACTTTGATTGTTTGCAGTGCACTGTGCGCACAATAATCTCCTATCGTCTGCTGTATTTGGCGTCCTCGAGAGGACAAACATTGCGCATGCGTGGCGGACAGAGTCCGGTGATTGGAAGAGGCGAGCAGACGTAGCCACCTTGGACTGATTGGACGCTGGTAAACAAAGAAAACTGACAAGGGTTCTCCGCCCTTCGATTATTGTTTGGCGTTTACTTTTGGTGGGATTCCCTCCATGGCTCTGGAGATCTTAGCGGGTGGATGGTTGAGTGATTTATGTTGGGATAACAGGTTGCAAACCTTTGGCGACGCACGTATTGAAAGTTCAAACCCTACCGTTCGAATTTGTGTAAATTTTTTTTTTCATTTTTGACCCGTCTCATTTGGACTTTGCATAATTATTGACATCTTTGTTACCCGATTGATTTTGTTTTTAGGTGGAAGTTAAACCAGAGTGGATGAATGGATGCCCTGTATAAAAAGCCAGTCTATCCCTTTATATTGAGTGATAGTTTTAGGTGGAAGTTAAACCAGAGTGGATGAATGGATGCCCTGTATAAAAAGCCAGTCTATCCCTTTATATTGAGTGATAGTTTTAGGTGGAAGTTAAACCAGAGTGGATGAATGGATGCCCTGCATAAAAAGCCAGTCTATCCCTTTATATTGAGGGATAGTTTTACCGATGTTTGAAGTAGTGAGCTTGCAAGTTGAAACCTCAAAACCATGCCGAGACTTTGACTAGGATTCACTATGATTTGAGACATTTCGATACGAATTAAAATCCAGCAGTTCTTTTTTTTTTTTTTTCACCTATCTTAATATTACAACCGTACTGATTTTAACCCGGTCCTATTTATAAACCAGATCTAGGGGACAGAGAATTATTCAGAGAGGAAGAAAGGGAGAAAATACAGTTAACTTTCTTAAGAGAATATTAATTTTGAAACTGAAAAATTGTTTTGTTAATTTTCTAAGTCCATCCGTCTCCCCACCCCTACCCCTCCTCTCTATCTTTTTCTCTCTCTCTTTCTCTCTCTCTCTCTCTTTCTATCTATGTATCTCTCTCTCTCTCTCTCTCTTCATCACTCATCCTTTTTCTTTTCATCTCACTGTCTATTCTCATCCTCTTTGCCTCCGTCTCCCTGCCCTCTCCCTATCATCTGTCCCCCCGTCTCTCTCTCTCTCTCTCTCTCTCTCTCTCTCTCTCTCTCTCTCTCTCTCTCGCTCTCTCTCTGTCTCCGTCTCCCACTCTCCCTCTCCATGTCTCCCTCTCTCTGTCTCCGTCTCCCTCTCTCTCTCTCTCTCTCTCTCCGTCTCTCCCTTTCTCTGTTCCGTCTCCCTCTGTGTGTGTGTGTGTCTCTCTCTCTCTCTCTCTCGTCTTTCACTCTTTCTCTCCGTATCCCTCTATCTCCGTCTCTCCTCCCTTTCTCTCTCTCAATTTCTCCCTCTCCCCCCCCCTCTCTCTCTCTCTCTCTCTCTCTCTCTCTCTCTCCGTCTCTCCCTTTCTCTGTTCCGTCTCCCTCTGTCTCTCCCTCCCTCCCTCTCTCTCTCTCTCTCTCTCTCTCTCTCTCTCTCTCTCTCTCTCGTCTTTCACTCTTTCTCTCTCCGTATCCCTCTATCTCCGTCTCTCCTCTCTCTCTCTCTCTCTCTCTCTCTCTCTCTCTCTCTCTCTCTCTCTCTCTCTCTCTCTCTCTCTCTCTCTCTCTCTCTCGCCATCTGTTCAAACAGATATTGCGACTGAGGGCGGCTCGAATTTCAAAGAAGACCCTCAACAAATCTTTCCAGCGACTGTCTCTCGTAATGGTAGGATTGTTAGACTCAACACCAAGAGTAACTCCTTGCCCGAGCATTCAATTGGGATGTCCCGAGATACTTAGGCGACGATAGATACGCTCAAATAATCGTGCTCTTTGTTCCTTGGACGGTGTATGGTGGTCTAGCCGTTAGGTCTCCCAACTCAAACAGATGAACCCGTGCGACCTGGGTTCCACTCCTTTTGTTCGCTCCAAGTGAAATAATTGGTATGTCAGCCGTTAGACCTTGTTCTGATTGTATGTCCGTCAGACTTTGTTCTGATTGTATGTCTGTTATTGGTTTAAATAGCAGCAGAGCTTGGGTGAAACATTCTATGTGAATACCCACAAAAGAGATTTAACTTAAGAGATGAAATTTCTATGGTTGATAACACAATATTTACTTAACGTTGTGTTTTTTAATGCTTCAGCCTAAGTTAAAATAATATCAAATGGGATAGTAGTAGTAGTAGTAGTAGTAGTAGTAGTAGTAGTAGTAGTAGTAGTAGTAGTAGTAGTAGTAGTAGTAGTAGTAGTAGTAGCAGTAGCAGTAGTAGTAGCAGCAGCAGCAGCAGCAGCAGCAGCAGTAGTAGTAGTAGTAGTAGCAGCAGCAGCAGCAGCAGCAAAATCGTTAAAAAAAAAAAAAAAACAGGAATACCTATATTTGCAAATTAATATTCATGATAAAATATACTGCATTAACATCAGTGAAACAGGTAAATTGGAAACATATTAAAGCTTAATAATCTGGAATAAGATAACGTCTTCGATATTAAAGTGAACCCTACTGGTTTGGTCGAGGCTAGGACAATCACGTGTAGGGCACGTCATGTCCTAGCAGTGGAGGACCACCTGTCTAAACATTACGCTTGTCAAGATGCGGACATAGACCTAGCACTACCACTTCCGCCCAGTTCCTGTGACAGTCGGCGATATGGACCAATGAAACGCGACCCTTGACTTCTCGTGACCTACTTATTGTGCCAGGCGTGAATCGGTAGCTATTTCCCGTGAATCGTCATCAAGTTTGTTCTATGAGCCACCCGTTGTGACGGGTGACATTTGACCCGAGGCAAGGAACTAATTTATTAATCAAATAATGTGACGGTCAGGAGAAATGTGGAAGCTAGGCTTTAGAAGGAGGATGTGCAAGTGATCTAAGATCGTGTTTTTTTTTCTCTTCAATTGTTAATGTTTGTTTTGTTGTTATTGTCACTGTTGATGCCCTATGTATTTTTGAATTATAGATAATATTTTGCTATTCTCCTGTTTGTTCTTGTAATCGCCATTTGTTGTTTATGTCTTGAATTGCATTATTTGTATTAGTTATATTCTTCTTATTATTGTTATTGCATCTGTTGTTGTTTGCTTATGACAGTTTGATAAACTTTGCTTGTTGCAAATAAATTTTCCTGTAACTTTTTCTTCCCTCCTTGGATCAGTTTTCCAAAAGGACACTTAAACTTTCTTTCCTTTTAAAAATGACATTCCTTTTCGTAAAAGTTGAAAGAGCAAAACCAGGAAAATTAATATTTGTCTGTCTGTCCGGGATCACGCGCGATTATAATTAACAATAGTTCTCTCTTTCTGTTTTATTCTAAAAAATATTGCATAGGAAACACTTTCTTTTTTAAATACAAGTTTTTAATACATTTCTGTGATGATTATCGTCATGATGAGGATCATCATTATCATTATAATTAAACTTTGAAGCAAAGTTTTATACCAGGTAACTAATGCTGATATTTTTTTTTAAATGAATGTTTTTTGTTTTTTTTTCTTTCTGTAATTTAAGACTCAATTTCTTTCCAAAATAAGAGAGACCGATTCCTCAAACGGCTGTTTTCAGTTGTTCCTGGTACAATATGTGAATACAGGCGTTGAAATGAGATTCACGTGCTTGGCTCATCTAGACGGCATCTTAGCTACACCACTGCTCACCGTCAAGGTTTGCACGCGCTAGATTTGGGTTGGGTCTGTGGTTTGAGCAGAGAGGATTGTAGAGGGATAATCATAATTTATCGCCAGATAGATCAGTTGTTAGAGTCGATTGACTAGTTTAAAGATCTGGGTTCGATTCGATTCTTGGTGGTAGAATCGAATCCTATCGAATCGGTTATAATTTATATCCTTGGCCCACCGTCTCTGGAATTTACCTGGAAACTTAGGTGACGTAAAAATAATCAGAGAAATATGGGTTAGATTGATTTTTGGTTTATAAAGGAAGAGTACAGAAAGACAACAAAGATTGAGAGGTGGATGGATAGATGAAAAAATAGTGAGGTAAGTAAATAGGGACGAATAAATGAATATATGGATGGATAGATGAACATGAATAGACGGAAAAATGCGGGAATGGACATTTTATATACACACTCAGAGCGAGCGAGCGAGAGAGAGAGAGAGAGAGAGAGAGAGAGAGAGAGAGAGAGAGAGAGAGAGAGAGAGAGAGAGAGAGAGAGAGAGAGAGAGAGAGAGAGAGAGAGAGAGAGAGAGAGAGAGAGAGAATATGAATAAATCCAGCTGAGTCAACATTTTTTAAAAGTAAATTGCGACTTAAAGAGGGCATGAGGCTCATATTATTACAATATAACAAGATAGAAACAAAAGTGACAATACACAGTGTAACTACAAGCGCCATGTCCTGAGCAACTGGATGAATTTATTGCATCGGAGCAGACACGAGAGCGAAAACGCAGAAAGAATGTTTATTTCTGTCTGCAGTTGCGCAGGCGTACGAAATAGCTGGTGAATTTGATGACCGTTTCTCAGAATGAGACACGTTCCGCAGTTCCCACAGAAAAATTCGCCTCCACCAGGATTTTGAACCCGGAAGAATCTTCTCCGTTGATGCTTTGGACAAATCCAAAACGAGGTCTTGAACGAAACAGCAACACGTGACATTCACGCTTTATCTTAGCAAATCACTTTTGTGTAAAATTGCCCTATTTTTTAAATTTTTTTTTTCTTTTCGGAATTTTCCTCGTCAGTCGTAGCACAGTTTATTTGTAGAGGAAATTCTTCCATTCTGAACGTCTTGATGGAGCGACCGTGTCCCAAACGAGGCATTTGAAGTACAGTCATCTCGTGAAGAAATTGGTGCACGTTCGTTAGATTATTCTCTGCAGAGATCACGTGATGTGCCATCCACTCACTCACGTTGGATACGTTTACGAGAAAATAATAATAATAAAAAATTCTTTTCTCTTGTTTTTTTCCGCCCATGGGTTTGTTAATAATATTTCTCATAATATTATTTGTCGTGTTTCCTTATTGTTTGTAATACTCTCCTAATTCCTTTTAGAGATAGAAGTTTAAAAATAAATAAATGAATAAAGGATAAGCG
>JAWDGP010002732.1:557500-560000 GCA_033675545.1 Elysia crispata | reverse complement strand
CGAAGCTGAGGAGGCCGCAAACTAATCTTCTGGCGGAAAGAGGGGAGGCAGAGAGAGAGAGAGAGAGAGAGAGAGAGAGAGAGAGAGAGAGATACACAGAGACAGAGAGACTCACACCCTGTGAATGCATAATGATCATGTATCAAAGTTATGCAGTACTCGAGAAATGAAGAGAAAAGAGTTGGGGAGATGGGAAAGGAAAAGGCAGGGTGAGATGGAAAGAAAATAATGTGACAGTTGAAAGGAAACAAGAAGACAAACGATGGATGTCTGGGATTTGTAGATTGAATGTGATACCGCAATAGTATCAGACTGAGCAGCGGTTGGTTGCAGGCAGGGGGTGGGAAGACATGCTAAATGGGAGTGAGAAGGGGTTGGGGGCGAGACTGAAATGTGACAGTTGAAAGGAAACCAGGGAGACAGACGACTTAGGGATTCTGGGAGTTGTAGATTGGGCCAGCACCACTTTGTGCAGCTGCGCAAACCGAGGGGGACTTGAAAGGGAAATCAGGCGAGGCGTGACGTAATCGAGCTGACAATCCGACCATCTGACACAGTCAGGAGGGGGACACAACTCTTGTGACAACACTAGGTAGAGTTACGTCTGCTGCCGCAGCGGTCACGTGAGGTTGGGGATGGGGAGGAGGGGGAAGGTGGTGACTAACGGTTTGACATGGTAGGGTGATGGTTGGAGAGACTAGGGGGGTGGGAGAGAGAGAGAGAGAGACAGACAGACAGACAGAGAGTGAGAGAGAGAGAGAGTGAGAAACAGAGAGAGATAGAGAGTGAGTGTGTGTGTGTGTGTGTAAAGCGCGCCAGACAAGGAAGCCAATGTGACAGATAGTCAAATAAACCAGAACTAATTATTTTCATTTAGGACTGTCTTGGCCCCTGCAGAATGCACTGGTCTGTGAGCGGCTCGACTGGTGCCGCTTCTGCTTGTCACAATCCTATCTTCACTTGACAAATAGTCTCTGGATTTGCATTGCTCTCTTTGTCTTCAGATTTTTTTTTTTTTTTAATTACATTTGCATATTTTATTTATTTATCTTTGTCTTCCTTTCACTTTGCGTTTCTCCATTCTGGCGCGTGAAGCTCAGAATGATTCTCCAAAAATTTTTTTTCTTTTCTTTTTTTAATTTTTGTGATTGCGGTGGTGAAGATTTGGGGAACACCATCTTAAAAGTCACCCAAATTTCTCTACATGTGTAGAACTACTCATCGGAGAAAACCTTTCCAAACGCAACCTGCAAAACCGTATCTATAGCTGCCACCCCACCCAGTAGATATAATACGTATTTAGTCTGACTTTGGCCTTCCAAGTAAGTCAGTCCGTATCGGTGCTAAAAAGTACGTATTTGGCAGGATATCCGGCTAATCGGAGGTAAAAATACATGCTTGGTGGGCCGTGTACAGCTTGCAACCATGGTGTGTTTGTTAAAGTTATGATGAGAGAAAATTATATAAATATTGTTATAACCAACAACCTATAAGTAACTGGTAACAGGTAACCTTATAAACGTTTAACAAAGCTTGTGTCAAAGTCAATTTTGATAATTGTACGAAAATGGGCTACATCATCCACTAGGTTTGCAGTGACTAATTTTATACATCTCGTAGAAAATCTGTATTTTCGAAAATTGGCAGCTATGCGTATCAGCTGATTATGGCGAATGTTATAATGAAAACAGAAGTATCTTTAGGAGATGATTTTTTTTTTTTTGTACCTATTGCATTTTAATCTTTTTCTCCTTTTTCTTTATTAAAGTTCCTATTGTTCTTCTTAATTCTCTAGTTTTTGTTTTGTTTTGCTCTTGTTTTTGTAGCTGTTTTTGTTTTCTTTTTAGTTACTTATGTTTTATTTGTTCACGATCTTTCTTTTCTTTATCTCCTCTTCCATTTTATTTGCTCTTCCCCTTCTTCTTCTTTTATCTCAATCTCCACCCCGCCCCCCTCTTTCTCAGTCTCTCCCTCCCTCCCTCTCTCTCTACCTCTCTCTGTCTCCCTCCCACCCTATCACTCTCTCTCTATCTCCCTTTCCCCTCCCTCCCTCTCTCTCTCTCTCTCTCTCTCTCTCTCTCTCTCTCTCTCTCTCTCTCTCTAATCTCCTCTGTGTACTGCCTCATATCGTCCCGTTTATTCCACATTAACCATGCTGGTGCCTCTAGGTGTAAGAAAATCTTTCTAATTCCACAAGAACCACGAACATTCTAGATTATTCACTTCCATCATTACTTCACTCCTGCTTCCTCCACGAGTCTCTGCCATTTGTCACCTCTCCAGATAATATTTCCCTCCCTCATCTTCCTCCTCCGATCCTCTTCTTTTTGTATCATTTTTTTTTACCCTCTTTACTTATCAATTTTCATATTTTCACTTGTTTTGAATAGCTGGAGATCCCGGCAAAAGGAAAATTATCGTACCAATATCTCAATTACTCGTGCACTATAGATCTAACTAAACATGCAAAGAAACTTTGACGGCCAGTTTTTCTTCTATA
>JAWDGP010002732.1:350000-552500 GCA_033675545.1 Elysia crispata | reverse complement strand
TGGCGCGACCGACCGCACCACGCAATATCTCTCTCCCCATTCCGCGGTGGAGGAGTAATTAATTCTGCATCAGGAATGGTAACTCTATAGCTTTGACCTACACTCTACCTGCTCACACTGAAATTAATTGTAAGTTGTTTTTTTTTCAAAGATTATGTTTTAAGCCCCTAAGGTAAAAAACTGCTTGACTTTCAGTTTCTGAGCCATCGCACTCAGTAATTACAGGGTGGTCGAGTACCGACTGTAGCTGCCGCTGGGTTTTGTTTCATTTAATTTTCTTTTCTGTTTTTCTGGGATTTTTTTTCCCTCTCCTCCTTAGTCTCCTTTTCTTATATACAAGTTCACACTATCTTCTCCCCCCCCCTCTCTCTCTCTCTCTCTCTCTCTCTCTCTCTCTCTCTCTGCCTCTCTCTCTCTCTCTCTGCCTGTCTGTCTGTCTGTCTGTCTCTCTCTCTCTCTCTCTCTCTCTCTCTCTCTCTCTCTCTCTCTCTCTCTCTCTCTGTCTGTCTGTCTGTCTGTCTCTCTCTCTCTCTCTCTCTCTCTCTCTCTCTCTCTCTCTCTCTCTCTCTCTCTCTCTGTGTCTTTCTGTGTCTCTCTCTCTCTCTCTCTCTCTCTCTCTCTCTCTCTCTCTCTCTCTCTCTCTCTCTCTCTCTCTCTCTCTCTCTCTCTCTCTCTCTCTCCCTCCCCCCAACTCCCCGCTCCCTATTTTTCAACTCATGTTTTTGCTTTATCCCTCGCTTCTTTTTTTCTCTCTTTCCTTTCTTTATTGTTTCTCTACTCTTCTTTTTCTTGTAATTAAGTATGAGACAGTCCGAGGATATAAAATAAAAGGGAAATAAAACCTGAGGGTAAGGGTTGCTGGAAAAACAGGTAACGCGGCAGGCTCACAACTTGCCGCTCTGGTTATGAAGATCCGATCTTGAAAATCCGCTGGTGGAAGAAAACTTTCTATATAATTGGTAATCCGCGTTTTAGAAAATATATTATATAATTAGAAAAAAATAATTCAATACTAAACGAAATTCCCCTCTTTAGCCGGGTGCGATTGCCATCCAAGTAAACTAGGAATAATAGACTCGGCTTTTTCCGTAAGCATCGGTGTGTCATCATGCAACGGCGTTTAGCATTTTCCGCGCATCACTGTGTGTGTATCAGTGTCAGGCCAGACGCGAAGTCCGCGGGATCGTGAACTCGGCACTTTCCGTAAGACTAGGTCCGTGATATTGCTGTCTCCGATGTTTCCGCGAAGCAGTGTAGCCTAATTTCACGAAGTTTTAGATCGGTCTTGAGCATTTTTTTTTTAAATTATTATTATTATTTTTAAATCTTGCCGAAGTTCATTGTTGTTTGCGCCCCCCCCCCCCCCCCCCCCCCCCTTTTTTTTTAAACACCTGTGATACAGCAGCATAGATCTAGAGATCGAGAGGGATGGGAGAGAAAAATCCGATAGGCCTAGAGACGCACCATGCAGGGATTAAGCGGTAGAATACACGCAAATTATACCAGATCTATTTCATGATCACAGCCGGCCCCTCGGCACTGCGCTAGTCTAGCACGAGGAGGAGCTAACCTGATGAGACGCTAGAAAAGGGCACCGGCACAGTCTCTCAATATAGTTATACGAGAGATCAAACTTTAAACAAACTATACAGAGGTCAGGCTTAGTCTATGCTATAACATTGTATACCAAGGGGAAAAAAAATCCGACGAAACATATCTGTACAGGATTCACCAAAAACTGAATTAGACGGAAAAAAGAAGAGTGAAATCAAAGTAAAAGTAATAGTTGAGGATGGAAAGTCTCGTCTACTCCAGTTGTTACTCCAGGCAATCAAATAGAACTGGTTGAAGCAGCAAAGGAAACGAACACTTATTCATTTGACAGTAATACGCGTACAGTTACAATTCATGCAAGTGACACTAGTGTAAAACGCGAGATCAGTTTGGCTCAGAAAATTCCGTGGATCAAGCAGAATTTATTGCCTTATTTCAGTTGAAAAAAACAAAACAAAAATCGACGCTTTTACCTTCTCCTGACTCTGAAAATGAGGGGTGGTGGTAATCCAGGTAAAAGTAAATTGTTCAAGATAAACAATTTCCATGCATAGTCATTTTCATACGAAATATGAATTTTTAAAACTAATATTACTTTGAATTCTTCTCTGGAATTAGTGTATGTTACCAAAATCTGTTTATTTTATTTGAAACTCAAAACTAATGGAATTATTTGAAAAGTTTTGATATAACTGCGGAACTGATGACTTTCAGCCGTTGGGAACGTTGTGTGCTGAGATAAAACACCTATGACGATAAATAAGATGCTAGGAGTAGTACATAGAAACGCTGGAACACTGTTTAATTCGACACTCTAAGGGACTGCATTAGTCTGTTCGGTTTAAACGTGATTCTTTATAACCAGAGGTTTATTTTGGAAACGGAAAAAAAGCAAAAATAAAACTATATTTTCTTCTGAAATATTTTTTTAAATTATGATAATAATGATAATATTATAGTATTGTTATTGTTATTATTATTATCATCATCATCATCATCATCATCATCATCATCTTCATCATTATGTTAATGTTTTTGTTTTAGCTGTTGCTATCATTATATTACCTGGAGATTTCAACAGAGCGCAGCCTATTATCACGGCCTTCGCTTCGTAACCAGACTATCCTACTATCCTATTATAGAAACAGCTTCGGGAATCTCCTCTAATTACGCGAACTGAGCTAGATCTATTAAAACCATTAGCCTTTATTTCTCAATGCAGTGGTTTGGGAATTCTCTTCGCTGGGGGTATCTTGGGTAAAACCTTCAAGGGCAACGCGAAAATTATAAGGACGCCGAGGAATCTTAAATAATTGACAGGTCGCCAAGATCCCGGAGGTACAGGTACATTACGGCCCGGACAAAAACCTGTAATTATGCTTTGATAATCCTCGGAGATTGTGATTCGGGTAACTTGAGGAGGGAGAGAGGGAGGGAGGGAGAGAGAGAGAGAGAGAGAGAGAGAGAGAGAGAGAGAGAGAGAGAGAGAGAGAGAGAGAGAGAGAGAGAATTAAAGCAGATGAGCAAGAGGCCTACCTGAAAATCCATCATTTGTCTTCGGACTTCGGTTTGTTTCCATGCTGAAATGAAACTACCCATAATTCTTAGGAATTCTATCAATTAAGAGAAAAAAAAAATTTTTTTTCCCTTTTGCCTCCCTTTTCTTTGAATCTCCCAGGTGGAACCTTGCGAGGAATGGTAATATGATGAGAGTTTTTGGCTTTTTTTTTTTTCAAATATAGATCTATTAATTTACTTGGATTTTTTGGTCCTCTTTCTATCTCAATATTTATTAAAATAAAGTTCAAATACATAATGGGCTAAGCTAATTTTTATGTCACGACTTTAAATGGTATATCTATAACCCAATTTTGATTGGTAGTGTTAGTGAAGGGTTGGAGGGGGTTGAAGAAGAACGTGTTATATGCTCATATCCGCTGTTCATTCTCTTTAGGATAATTTTTTTTTAAATATATCTACCTGTGCATCTAATTGCATAAATAATTACGCGTATGAATATCCTATAACCCAATCAGCAAGCACTAAGCGACCGCAGCAAACGGCTTACAAAATGGCTTAAACCGAATAAAAAAAATAGCTACAAAATAATTACGGGACAGTGGTATTGTGATGACTGTTTGATTCCAACTCTAAGAGTTAGTTAATGAATATAAACAAAGCGGAGAAATTTATTGCGGAAACTAAGCTTTTTTTTTTTTGCTCCACCTCTCGCTTATATTTTTCTTCCCTACCTCTCTGGCATACATTTTTCTTCCCCACCTCTCTGGCATACATTTTTCTTCCCCACCTCTCTGGCATACATTTTTCTTCCCCACCTCTCTGGCATACATTTTTCTTCCCCACCTCTCTGGCATACATTTTTCTTCCCCACCTCTCTGGCATACATTTTTTCTTCCAGCCATTATGGACTTAGATTTAGAGTAATGTTAGACACTTTATATCCGTGTGTGGATTGGTGTACTTAGCCTAAAGCCATATCTAGTTTTTCATTGCTACAATATTCAGGACAAAACACACACACACACACACACAAACTCACATTAATAATTAGACCCCGCTTTTGTACTTAAGTAACTTATGTAGATCCGCTAATCTTTGTGCCGCATCCGCGTCCTCTGCTCTGTTAATGTGATATCGTTAGTCCACAACAATGCGATCCCATGGCCCAGACTTTGTTTGCCAATATATATATATATATATATATATATATATATATATATATATATATATATATATATAGTTATATATCAACCGGAGCTAGACATCAACCGAACAATGGCGCCCACAATTTACTCCACCAATCTACGGTGTAGGGATCGAACCCGCCAAGAATTCCCCCTGCGGGTATCGTGACGGGCGCACTAACCCCTCAGCCACCGGCGCCCCTGTCATGTCGCCCCACCTATATTGTCCTCTAGGAAAGTGTGGAGAAGAAAGATAAAAGAATAGGTTGAGAAAAGACTTGATTGACGATAATGGAGATGACGATATGGTAGAGATGGAGAGGAAGGGAACTAACTCGAGCAAGATGCTAATGATGGCCCCTGGGTGTGTGGCCTCCCCCTATCCTATTACATAACCATAAGGGGCGACCTTCAGGCCCTAATTATCTCGTTCAGCAAGTCTCACAGGGCAAGGCCCCCCAACCGGGGCCTCACAGCGCTGTATGGAGCCATCACCAATCAATGGGAGAAATCAGCGGTCCTCAAACCCTGGAGACATGGGGCATTTTTTTGTTGTTGTTGTTGTTGTTTGTTTATATGAAAGGAGTAGGGGTATTGTGTGGGTGAGTGGGCAAGTAGGTGGATCGACGTGGAAGCAGATCTTAAGGGGGTGGTTGGGGCTATGTTTGATTTTAATTAAAAAAAAAAAATTCTTAGTATGAAGTAAAGATTACTCTGGAAGTGATTTTCAAATAGAACATGAAGGAAATATTCATCACCACTAACAACTATAAAAATGGACACCAGCTCGACAATAATTATATTCGCAAAGACATATCAGTGGCCCGGACACGAATGCACAGATGAAGTATTCGGGTTCGGGAAAAAATAATGGGGAAAAGAACTAAAACTCTTTAATATAAATGCAACTAACAATGTTGCACGACTGATACAAAATGATAAATTAATCTTAGAAATAAAAAGAATTCGACATAAAAAAAAGAGAACATTGAGTATTTATGCAATGCGCAGAAAAATGATAAAAAAAGATGGACGGTATTAAATACACTATGAAAGCTCGTTACCTGATATTACCCTTTTAATAAACAAGTATCGCACAACTTGAGAACCGCTGGTGATTTCCTAATATCTCGCTGCACCGTTCATTGCGTTACTCGGCGCTCAGTAAGGACTGCGGACTGAATACAAAGAGAAACAATGGTTGGACGAGACAAAAAAAAAAAAGAGACAACATAACGAAATGCAGAAAAACAACAAAACCAAAGAACAAAAAAGGGAAGAGCTCCAGAGAGAGCGGGGTCTAACCTAATGGTCCCCAGGGATGGGTAGAGCAGTGTGCAGACAAAAGACAGTAGCCATATTAGTTTTTCTTTAGTGGGCGGAAGTCGTGCTTGTATCCCAGGATGCTTGGTCGCTGAAGTCACGCATGCGCTGCCTGGCGATTCTCTCTGGAGGGCGGGCAGACGGTAAAGGGTTACTTAGAGTCCCTCGGGCCCATTATGAAAATTGATGGTAGAAGTATCGGCCAGGGTGAGAGGGCGAGATGGCAGTAGGCTAGGGGGCTTAGAAAAAAAAAATTAATATGACACAGAGAGAGAGGGAGGGAGAGAGAGAGGGAGAGAGAGCGAGAAAGAGAGAGAGAGAGAGAGAGAGAGAGAGAGAGAGAGAGAGAGAGAGAGCGAGAAAGAGGAGGGAGAGAGAGAGAGAGAGAGAGCAAAGATAATTACGGAGTATCCTTTCTATACCCCATCCTCACTCTTCCTTTATTTTTTTTGCTTGAGCCGGTGAAAGAAAAAAGGGTCCAAGGGAGGTGGGAAATTAACTAAGTTATGTAAGGGACTTTAATTTTAAGAACTCTGTATAACAAGGAACAGTAGAAGATCAAGAGTAACAATTTTGTTGAATCAAACATCATCATCATCAGCGATACCAACAAAAACAGCAGCAGCAGCAACAGCAACAACAACAACAGCAAAAAATAAGAATGTTATGTTATAATTATGGTACATCAACAATTCTTATCAAATACGAAGGAAAGAAAGAAAGAAATGACGTATTTATATATATATAAAAAAAACAAAAACTTTGCGGTAAACATGATTTAGAACAGAGGGAAGTAGGAGGGAAAGAGACACTGGCGGTGACGGGGAGGGGCAGGGTGTATGTGAAGCTAGATACATACCACCGCTGTTTTAATTAAGAGACCTGGTGTTTAGGATCC
Source organism: Elysia crispata (assembly GCA_033675545.1). NCBI lineage: Eukaryota > Metazoa > Mollusca > Gastropoda > Plakobranchidae > Elysia > Elysia crispata. Next base: position 546,020 of record JAWDGP010002732.1, on the reverse strand, counting down.
GGGCGGGCCTGGATCTAAGATGTTAGATGGGCATCAGGTTTCCCTATCGATTTTTGTGTCGGGTCTGGTCTATGTTCAGCTGGTTCTCCCGGTGGTTCCTCCCCGACTGATGCCGGACAGATTAAGGCCTCGTCTCATCTCCTCCTCCTCCTCCTCCTCCTCCTCCTCCTCCAGCAGGGAGGGTTAAGCTTTTTTCCTCAGATCACACAGTCGGACAGGACTTAATACGAAGTCTGCTTTAAGATGAAATTACTTTTCCGGTGGATACTTAACATGTTTTTTTTTTTTTCAATTTTATTTTTAATTTTAGTAAATTAAGAAAAACAACAATAAGAAACATCGTGTCTGATGTCTCTCTATCTCTATCTGTCTGTCCCATGTTATAAATTTGTTTGCTTGTTCCTTTCTACTTTAAGCCTTTGTATTGTACGTTTTACAGGCATACACGCGTCATTTTGGATCCTTTATTACTATGTTGTCGTTCAAGTGTCGTAGTTTTGTCTTTTACTTGTCTCCCTCCCCCCCCCCCTCTCTCTCTCTCTCTCTCTCTCTCTCTCTCTCTCTCTCTCTCTCTCTCTCTTTCTCCCCTCTCTATTTCTTTCTCTCTCTCTGAATGTCTGTCTGCCTCTCTATCTCCCTTCCTTCTCTCTCTCTCTCTCTCTCTCTCTCTCTCTCTCTCTCATTCTATCAACACACACACACACACATATACCAATCAGACAAGATCTGGCTGGATGTTGGGCAGGGTAACCAAACATATTGTGATAACTCTGTCAGAGCGCGCGATTTTATTAATTAAAAAAAAAAAAAAAAAACCTCGGTAGAGCTCACAATTATTAAAACTTCAGTTCTCACATCACATAATAAAAAACCAGTCAAGTTTAAATAATGCAGCTTTGTAGTAGATTAAACGTCTTAACGTATTTCTCTGTCTGTATTTTTTTCTTATCTTTTCTTTCTTTTGTGCATAATTTATCTACTGCTGTACTCAGTGAACATTTCGTACATTGATAAAATAAGTGTTGAGGAGTTATCCAACTAACAGTCAAACTGTTTTCGTTCTTGTACTTCTTGTTTTTCTTATTCTACTTCATCATCATCATCATCCTCATCATCATCATCATCTTCTTCTTCTTCTTCTTCTTCTTCTTCTTCTTCTTCTTCTTCTTCTTCTTCTTCTTCTTCTTCTTCTTCTTCTTCTTCATTATCATCATCTTCTTCTTCATTCTTATCTCTCATTCTCTCCCTCACACATACACGTCGTTTTGGCTATTTATCTTCGAAGAATACGAACAAACATCTAAAGAAGATAAGTCATCAACCAATGACTAAATAGTGGAAGAAATCAATCGTTCAATAAATAGATCAAACAATCAGACATTCATACAGCCTGCTTTCCAGTCAAACATTCAAGAAATAAAACATCGACAGTTGTAGAAAAAGCTGGTTGTTTGCACAACATAACAATTCCAACTTCTGATCTTCGACCAAACTGCAAGTGGGACACAGTCCAAGATTATAACAAGTAAAACAGAGTTACCGTTATTTGATCAAGTCCTTCACTTCGCGCCTGCGCAAAAAAAAGAAGAGCCGGGCACGCATGCAAATTTCCCGGCGGCCACATTTCGCCCCGCCCCGCGCTCTCTCGGTGTAGTGGAGTTGGAATGATGCGTGCATTACGCACGCATTTATTAGATAAACTTCGCTACTTGCGACAACAAATTGGAAAAGGGCTCCACTTTCTTCTTTTCTTCTCAAGCCTCTGTCTTCCTGTCCATCTTCTTGTTTATTGGAAATTTCGGTTTCTTTTCTGTCTTGACTTTATTCTGTTTTGCTGTCTCTTTCTACATTTCCTTCTTTCTCGTATGGGTATTTCTAGCTTTTTTTTCTTTTTTTTTTTTTTTAGTCTTTTCTTTTTTATTGTCTCTCAGTATTTCTCATCATTTCTGCCCGTGTGTCTTTTTTCTTTCCATCTCTTTCCTTTTTTTGCCTCTGATTTTCCTTCAGTCATTAGCTCTCTCACTCACTAACTCTCTCTCTCTCTCTGTCTCTCTCTCTCTCTCTCTCTCTCTCTCTCTCTCTCTCTCTCTCTCTCTCTCTCTCTCTCTTTCACTCCAAACCTGTGGACAGTGCTCTTCAATCGAAGCCAGTCCCAAGTTTTGCACGCTATTTGCGAAGCCCTTAGATCACCTCGGTTTGAAATCTCGACCCTCATAATTTAGGCGCATCCCCTGGCTTCGGCCCGTGTTTGGATTGGTTTTGTATAGAGTTTACTCTCCTCTCCCTCCCTGTCGTCCGTTTGATTTATGCAACACAATATTTGATTTTTCGACACGCTGGGTAATTGCTCGATTTTCGCAGGTTAATCGTTCGCTCCAGTTTTCCCTTCGGCCAACTGAAATTTTCGAGTTGTTTACGAGTATTTACATTTTTTTTTTTTTTGGTGCTACAGGGTGGAAAGAAGAAACGAAACGAAATAAAATATAGATGTTGAAAATATAGAGTCGATTTTATTTTTTAAGTCTTGTTTCGCTCAGTTGGAGGTAGAGACTTTAGCAGGACCCCCCACCCTCTCATCCCAGCTCCATGTCCTCATTCTCCCTCCTCAGTTTCATGGAATTTACCTACTTGTATTTTCTTTGTAATTTTGTTAAGTCTAATCTCTCTCTCTCTCTCTCTCTCTCTCTCTCTCTCTCTCTCTCTCTCTCTCTCTCTCTCTCTCTCTCTCTCTCTCTCTCTCTCTCTCTCTCTCTCTCTCTCTCTCTCTCTCTCTCTCTCTCTCTCTCTAAGTTCAAAATCTTTTAAATTTTAAATCAATTTAGCGATTCCGATGTAAATATATTTTTCTTTTTACAAACTAAAAATCGTCGAGAAACTTATAGAGGATCACTTGCTCGTATTACGATACAAAGTTTTTTTTTGTTTTCTTGAACATTTGTCACCAGTGCTTCGTATTTTCTGATAAGAATGGCATTTTTCTAACCTACTTTCTTTTTTCTTTTATTGCTGTATTTTTTTTTTTTTTAAATTTAGTTCTTCATGCAGGCTAGATAGTTGGCTTTCTTATACTACACTCGTGCAATTTTTGTTTCTTCAAATTATTTTAGTATAAATATTGAGTTCCCCGATCTTTAACAGCTTAACAACAACAACAACAACAACAACAACAACAACAACAACCAACACAACATCTTTTTCTCCTCTCTCTAGCATTTATCTCCTCGCCCTCCTCCTCATACTCTTCATTATTTTTCTTCTCCTTCCCCTTTTCCTCTCCTTCTTTCTCTTCCTATGATCTTTCTCTTCCTCTTGTCCTCTCGATCCTCTCCTTCTCCCATTCTCTGGGTGCCCCCCCCCCCCCCCTTTTTTTTTTCTTTAAATCCTAAAACCGATCCTCTTTAATATTTAATGTCTTTAGTCTACCCACCCTCTCTTCCCCGGATAAAAAAGTGGAAGGGAAAAAAAATCTTGTGATCCTGGAGGAAATATACAGGAAGAAGAGTAAAAGGTTAAGTCGAAAGGCCAGAATCAATTTCTCGGCGGAGACCACGGGAAGAGAGGCTCGCCTGAAATGAGTCTAGGGCAAGATTGTTCATTAATGGAGCCCCATGGGTCTTAAAGTGAAATTTTGTCCGTTCGGCTCGGCTAGATTGGGGTGGCTTCGCGCCCGGTAAGACCGGGTTAAAATGTGGTAGGAATCTTCCAGGCTGTGGGATATTTATGGACTATCATGGCAGCCGCGAGGAGGGAGGGGGGTTCTCCGGGGGAGAGTGAGTGAGGAACTGGCTTGGGGAAGGTTATATGGGGTGTCGGAAGGAGGAAAAAAGGTAAATATATAGAGAGAGGAATGGATAGGTTGGTAGGCTGATAGATTGATAGAGAGATTGGTCATGCGGTAAACGGGCAGACGGACAAATAGATAAAGAGATAGACAGGCGGATAGATAGGTAGACAGAAAGAAAGAAAGATAGCTATTGACGATCTTACTCGAAAGGTAGATAGATGATTATATTTAAAGAATTAAGAAGTACCTTGACTATGGCCTTACGATGACGTCCTGTGTTTCGGGCTCTGTTGCTCTCATGAGACCTTATTTTACTGAACACTTTCAGTCATTTTGTTAGTACCATTCTAAATCTAGATAGACAGACAGACAGACAGACAGATAGATAGATAGATAGACAGATAGATAGATAGATATGCTTGCGAAGAGGCACAGATAGATAGATATATGGGACAGAGAAGGAAATAAAGACGTAAACATGTAGAGAGAGGGAAGAAGCTACGTAAGAAGAACAAGACGAGATGACTGGAGAGAGAAAGAAAGAGAGAGAGAGAGAAGAAAAAAAAAAGGGGGGGGAGAGAGTCGTTGAATGAATGCTTTTTCTTAATTTGTTATGAAATAATTTGTTTTCTGTCTGTTTTGCTAATTCATCAAAACTGAAAATATAATTATAGTTTTATTGTAAATCGTTGAGTTTACTGTTATTACTTCAGACTTCACGCTCAAACAAGTGTTTTAATGAAGTTCTGCCGAGTCTGAATTCATCATGTATGTACTGCGAGCTTGAAGCTTGTGCGTGTGGTTGAGATATACGGCAGTGATAGAATGAGGGTAGGGGTCTATCAGTTTCCCCGAAAAGATAGTAAATGGGGATGATGTTAGAAACTCCAATATCTTTTGTTCAATCTTTCATTCTTTCGTTTGTTTTCAATGTACAAATGAGAAAAAACTTATATTTGAAAATACGAAATGATAATAAAACAAGGCGTTTGTTAAAACCACGTGATCACATCTATGCAATTATTTATCTTCTTAAGCTACGTAAGTTCGCTGCGAAAAAAAATATAATATGCTATATCTCAGACCATAAAAAAATGTCATGTGAGGTGATATAACAATCCCCTTGGCTAGCCACTCTTCAAACCTAGATACACTGCTATAAGTTTCTGCGGTTATTTTCGTGTCCCCATCGGGTATCCAATATTCTTATAGCTACGTAGCCACGGAAAACGCGGCCCGTTTTGCAGTGAAGGAATGAGCCCCGGAGATGGGATTCGACCTGGTATTAAGCAGTGTATGTATGAGGTCTAGGATTCCAAGCTACTGGCTTATGGTCTAGGGTAGAGATTGAACCCGGGACTCACATTATTGCCTGTGGCTCTGTAGCTCTTGGATCATCGCTGCTTTAGGTGTGCATTTTTATAGTAGCAAAATGCTTAATTTTAGCCATATTTAGCTTCTGTAGTCGTCTTTTTTTGGAAGAATCATTTCTCTGAGAGAAACAGTTAAAGATTCAATAAAATATTCAATATCTGTCTAATACTAGCAATGTTTTATTTTTTGAAACACCGACAACGTAAATCTTAACAATCCATTTTTTATTTATATGTTCACAGATTAAAAGAAAAAAAAAATCAAGGCAAATCAACCATTCTTAGTGTTGTTACGACTTTTAAAAAATGTTATTTTTAATCTGCTTGGGCATTTTAAAAACTTAATTGACATCAAGTTTACATTTTTTAAAATCTTCCATATTTCTGGACATATTTTCTGCTATATGCCAAGCTATGCAATCAATCAAAAAACCGACTCATATAAGTCTGTTGCTACCTTAAAATCACACGAAGATCCTATAATTCTCGACGGATTCTCTCAGAAAGATGATGTAAAGAGTGTCAGTAGGACAACGTGACGCTCGTAACCTCATTGGACTAGCGCCCAAATTTTATGAGAATTTATTCCAAGAGCGGGAGACCCGCAGCCACGTCAGGGCGAGGGTCCGCCATAATCCGCTCAGTGTTACTATTGTTCAATAGTCCAGCGTCCTGGACTTGTGGGGAATTCCCCTCCTGCGGTGGTTGACTGTCTGGGATTGGTGGATCGATGATGGCCGTTGGTACCAAGTACCATCGCTGGGTCCAGCCTTGCTGTGTGGCGGCTGAGGCTGTGAGGGTTGAGGGCGGGGGGAGGAGGAGGGGCTCCTCGGTGTCAGCAAGTCGTGGGGGTGAGTGCTTTCTGGTCAAACCACAGGCCTGGTGTGAGTCGCAGATGTTGGTGGGAGATGAGGAGGAGGAGGGATTCAGGTTGGTCGTTTATTGGTCACTGGTGGGTTTTAGTCCTTCACAGTACGAGCTGTTGTGGTTTGCTGTGGGTTGTGGTGTGTGGTCTCGGCTTAGCGGTTATTGGTCAGAGGTTGGAGTTGCTGGTTGTGGAAGGGCTGCTGGGGAGAGAGTTGCTGGTTGTGGAAGGGCTGCTGGGGAAAGAGAGGAAGGAGAGTAAGACAGCAACATACCGAGAGGCGGACAAAACAGATGATGAGGTTCAAAGTGAGAAAGAGGGAGAGAAATATATTAGATTAAGTGAAGCGAAGGGGACTTTCTCATAGAGCTGTCATTCTAAGTCATTTTCATTGGTCATTGCTGAAATGGAGGCACTGTCAGCAGGGAAAAAAGGAGGTGCGAAGAGGCGGGAGGGTCATTTTCGTGCCTCCTGCATGACGTTTGCATTATTGTCTGTCAAATCTATGGACTCTGGTATCTGTGTGTGTGTGTGTGTGTGTGTGTGTGTGTGCTAACGATGGATGGGAGAGACGCTCTGAGAGGGACATGACAACTTGGCTGCCTAGTGATATGAAAGGGTATTTTATACTGCGGAACTATGGAGACAGTTTGAGGCTTCAGTCACAAGTTTGAATGGTTAGGTTGAGACCTATGCGATTATCGTACCATATTTCCGATACAAAAAGGGCTGTGAAGGGACTCTAAGGCCAGGGAAAAAATAGATAAATAAAACCTTCACTATGCAGTGTGATGATTACCTTGCAAAGCTTGGTCTTTGTAAACCAAATCTGTGTTGATGATTGTCGATATGAACCAAAATGATGAGGGTGGTCCTGACGTCACTTCCCCTTAACAACGCAGAGGCACGGGTACGGGTTCTCACCAAGTTATTGGTTTAACGACCCTTCCAAAAAAAAAAAAAAAAAAAAAGACTGTCCCAAGTGTAGGATAAAACATGAATAACTTAGATCACTCTTTCTCTTATTGGGCGATATGTGCAGTGGAAGTAGATCTCACTAGTAACTTGACATAAAAATAAATTATGCAGCGGGTCAGAGGTCATAACACCGAGCTTCTCTAGTCCTCAGATTGTTTAGAACCACGTGTGACATCACTCTGACCCTCCTAATCCCTAAGCTATGGGTGCTGGTTATTTAACATAGACTTTGCGAGTGTATTCCAATCTCAGAATTCCGTAACATTATTAAATATATAATAAGAAATCTTTTTTGACAACTGTAAGATAATTATAATTATTAGTAGAACAAAGAATCTTTTTTTTTTTTTTTTAAAGCCTTTTGTTTAAGTTTTCGGGGTGTATATTTATGGCATTTGAAAAGAAAGGGACAGCTTCACCTTTTGATCACTTTGATTAATCCTTTTTTCATACAAAGTTCCAATAATCATAAATATTATTACGAAAATTATCTGCTAACAACGAGATTTTTTCAAATATATGTCTTGAACCCTCTTTTTGTTGAAATTAATTTAATTGAAAACTGATATTCTTGTCTCTTTCTCCCAGATTCCCGCCCTGCTGCACTGGTCAAGCATTAATTGTGGACACAGCCGCCTCAGGTAAGTCGAGTTGAGCAACTTCCTGGTGGTGGAGTAAGAAAAATGTTGTCACTTTAACGTTAGACTGTTGACTAATTCAACTTCATGGTGGTGGAGTGAGAAAAATGTTGTCACTTTAACGTTAGACTGTTGACTTATTCAACTTCCTGGTGGTGGAGTGAGAAAAATGTTGTCACTTTAACTGTAGACTGTTGACAATATGTTTTGAGCTACTTCGTGGTTATGGAGTGAAAAAAATGTTGTCACTTTAACTGTAGACTGTTGACAATGGGTTTAAAGGAAAGGAGAGAGATATCTTTATTTAATCTAGGTTTGGAAATATCGTTCGTCACAGGCACTATCTTTGTGTGAGTGGGATATTTTTAACCCACCCCCCTTTTCCACATTCTTTTGTAATTTTTGTTTTATTTTTTTTTTTGTAACTTCTCTTCTCTCTGTCTCCCCCTCCTTCAAACCCTTCCCCTCATTCTCAGAAAATTCGGGGCAGAACCGGCTCCCTCACTCACTAACACAATCTCTAAATGAAAAACAAAATCATCCACTCAATACAATTCAAAGATAAGTCAATCTCTTTGCTCTCTCTCTCTCTCTCTCTCTCTCTCTCTCTCTCTCTCTCTCTCTCTCTCTCTCTCTCTCTCTCTCTCTCTCTCCTGCCTTCAAAAACATGCGCATATACACACACCCCAATTTTAAAATGTAGAAAAATTGAGTGCTTTTCCCCGAGTCAATTTGAGAACCGCTGTCGTTGTGGGCTCCACTTCAGGGCGGCTGGAATTAAAGGTGTCACACGCATGCGTCCAATCCAGGTTTTTCTTACCGGATTAGATTAGGGCGGGAAGGATGGTTGCCGGCCGCTGATTGGTCCGCTCTGAGAGATGAGGCATCTTGGGAAATTACTCCGATCGCTTGCGGTGAAGAGAAGGAGGAAAAAAAAAATGGAAATTGGTGATGGAGAAATGGGATGAGGATAAGGCAGGGCAAATCAGGGTAAATTTAGGTGGGTTTTTTTTTTTGTTTGTTTTGTTTTTAATTATTTTTCTTTCTTTTTGAGTTTCAAAGATTCAATCTTTTTAAATCAAAGCCTCTGCATCTCTCTCTCTCTCTCTCTCTCTCTCTCTCTCTCTCTCTCTCTCTCTCTCTCTCTCTCTCTGTGTGTCTCTCCCTCCCTATAATCGTAAAATGGTTTTAGATTGATTAGAGGACATCACCCCAGCCTCCTATCCCGCCTTTCACCAGCTGTCTGTCTAAATCTCGCCTCTAACGCTAGATTTGGCCACCGCTCAACATTTAATTTCTTACCCAATTCTAACCTTCCCCCTTCCAGTCTGAGTTCGATCAAACCAGATTTGGAACATCTTTGGTGATGTCCATCTCATTAGTTTTCCTTTGATTTATTTATCTTTTTTTTTTTTAAATATACAATTTAATGAAATATTGAGGAGGACATTTTATTTACGAATTTTTTTTTTTTGTTGTTTTCTTCGTCTTCTTTTCCTCACTTTCTATTTTTTCCTCTTTTCTTTTGTTTTCTTTTGCTTTTGTTTGTGATTTTTGCCGCTGCTTTTTATTCATTTCATTCCATTGTTGTTGTTGTTGTTGTTGTTGTTGTTGTTGTTGTTGTTGTTCTTCTTCTTCTTCTTCTTCTTCTTCTTCTTCTTCTTCTTCTTCTTCTTCTTCTTCTTCTTCTTCTTCTTCTTCTTCTTCTTCTTCTTCTTCTTCTTCTTCTTCTTCTTCTTCTTCTTCTTCTTCTTCTTCTTCTTCTTCTTCTTCTTCTTCTTCTTCTTCTTCTTTTTTTTCTTCTTCTTCTTCTTCTTCTTCTTCTTCTTCTTCTTCTTCTTCTTCTTCTTCTTCTTCTTCTTCTTCTTCTTCTTCTTCTTCTCCTTCCACTCCTCCTCCTACTCCTTCTTGTTCTTTTTTACGTTTCATTGCGGTATTATCACTTTTTTTTTTTTTTAACAGTTATCATACATTTGCTGGGGAAAAAGTTCACTAACCTTTCCGCATCTTACACCCACTAGATGTATTTTACATTAGTTTGTTTTTCTAAGTGAGATCTAATCTTTTATGTGTGTGAGTAAAAAAAATGGGGGGAGGAATGGACGGACGGGGAGCGAAGAAAAGACACGGAGGAAGGGAGAAGGGGTGGAGAGAAGGTACGATATTGGGTGAATATTGACCAGCGGCTAATAAAAGCTTTCTAACACGATGAGTGAAAGCAAACACCAGTAGCGTATCACTGCGGCTCGCTCTTTCATTACTTCAGGGCTTTCTCTTTTCTGCATCTCCACCTCCTCCCCATCCCTCCCTTTTTGAGCTGCTGATCCACGGAATGTCCTAACATTAGCTTCGGTCATCGTCCCCTTACAGGTCAATTCAAATATAATCTCTCTCTCTCTCTCTCTCTCTCTCTCTCTCTCTCTCTCTCTCTCTCTCTCTCTCTCTCTCTCTCTCATTCCCCCTCCCCGGCTTTTTTTCTCTCTCAACGTTTTCTCTTTCTATCTATCTATCTATCTATCTATCTATCTACCTCTCTATCTATCTATCTATCTATCTATCTATCTATCTATCTATCTATCTACCTCTCTATCTATCTATCTATCTATCTATCTATCTATCTATCTATCTCTCTATCTATCTTTATGAGAAATTGTACTGAGTCAGATAGGAACAAAAGGAAAATATTGCCCACGACAACAAAGGAATTTATCATACTTACACAATGAGTGAGAGAGAGAGAGAGAGAGAGAGAGAGAGAGAGAGAGAGAGAGAGAGAGAAAACTTGGCGATAACGATGTCCAATACTGTTCACAGAGACCAGTCCAACCGCTCTCCATAAAGTAGAAACTTAAAGAGACCGAACTGAACTCATGTGGCTAACAAGAAAAGGAGGAAGAGATAATAACAATAATGGAAAAAAGTTTTTTTTCTTTTTTTTTTTTTTAAATTAGCACAGAGCATGAAACGCAACATAAAGAGGAATTCTAGTGGTGCAAGGCCCGCTACTCCTAGGGACTCTGGGAGGAGCGGAAGTGCCCTCAGGGGAAGTCAAGAGCCCTGCACATGCGCAAATCGACATGCAGAAATTGACAGAATGGGCTTGCATGACTGTGCATGCGAACAGATCTCGACTTTTCTTTTTCTTTTTTTTTTAAATTTGGTTCCCATTTTATTATTATTTTATTTTATTTTTTTTTTTAGCCTAGATCTAGTTCTTGCAAAATAATCAGAACACAGCAAATCGGAGAGCTATTGCGCCCCCCACCCCCGCCTCTCTCTCTCTCTCTCTCTCTCTCTCTCTCTCTCTCTCTCTCTCTCTCTCTCTCTCTCTCTCTCTCTCTCTCTCTCTCTCTCTCTCTCTCTCTCTCAAATTCATTTTCGAAAACCTAATTATTATTTTTTTCTTCCTTCATCCTATCTTATTCTTTGTGCTCCTTCCTTTTTTTTCCTCCTCCAAACTTTACTTCTAATTTTGTCCTTTTTTCCCTTTTTTTTTTTTTTGGTTTCTTTGACATGCTCCCTTTCTACATCTTTGCATGTCAATTACTTTCAACTTATTTCTCCCTTCTTCATTTTAACATAATCCTAATTCTATTTTACCGCCCATCTTTACTTAAGACTTTTTTTCCCTTTTCATTTCTCTTCCTATAATTCTTAACAATTTAATTTTTTTCAGCGCCGTTCAAAAATTTTAAACTCCGGACAAAATGGTTTTCTTTATATCTCACAAGTTATTTAAATGTTTGAGGATCCTTCTGTCTTTCTGGCTGTCAGTTGGGGCACATGTCTGATTATATTTCTACCTCTATATTATTTTTCATTTTCATCTTTTCCCTTCTTTCTTTAACCCTTTAACATTGTGTTTTGTCTGTCTACTTGTCGGTTTTTCTGCTTGTCTGCATATTTTTCGTGGATTCGACCCCCTGACCAAGTCTTTGAGCCAGTTTGAGACTTCTTTCTTTCACTTCCTTCCTGCTGGACAATGATTTTCTTTGGTTTCCAGTGAACTCTTCGAATCTTGTTGCGGACCAGCTGTAACAAACATTCAAACAAACACGGTAAAGCGTAGGACCAGCTGTAACAAACATTCAAACAAACACGGTAAAGCGTAGGACCAGCTGTATCAAACGTTCAAACAAACACGGTAAAGCGTAGGACCAGCTGTATCAAACGTTCAAACAAACACGGTAAAGCGTAGGACCAGCTGTATCAAACGTTCAAACAAACACGGTAAAGCGTAGGACCAGCTGTATCAAACGTTCAAACAAACACGGTAAAGCGTAGGACCAGCTGTATCAAACGTTCAAACAAACACGGTAAAGCGTAGGACCAGCTGTATCAAACATTCAAACAAACACGGTAAAGCGTAGGACCAGCTGTATCAAACATTCAAACAAACACGGTAAAGCGTAGGACCAGCTGTATCAAACGTTCAAACAAACACGGTAAAGCGTAGGACCAGCTGTATCAAACATTCAAACAAACACGGTAAAGCGTAGGACCAGCTGTAACAAACATTCAAACAAACACGGTAAAGCGTAGGACCAGCTGTATCAAACATTCAAACAAACACGGTAAAGCGTAGGACCGAAGCATTGCTTATAAAGGCTTCTCTGGTTTATTGCTGTTTTCTTTTTTTTTCTTTTTTTTTTTTTTGTTTTGTTTTTTACCGTAAGTTTCAAATTTGTAAAACAAGCTGTTTTTGGTGAAATTGTTGTTGCTTTTGTTGTTTGTTGTTGTTGTTGTTGTAGTTGTTATTGTTATTGTCATTTTTTTTTTCTTCTTTTAGAATTTGTGCATGGTGACATTGAAAGTCTTTGATATAAACACACACGAGTCCTTTCCCTTCCGTCCTTGGGAATTCTTGCTGGATAAAATTCTGTGGCTCTTGAGCAAAGAAGGCAATAGCGGATACTCGAGCTAAAGCCATGTTGAACAATCCGTTGTTGTGTACAGATCAAGGTGTGTTAAGGTGGACTCTACTCTGGATCTGGCACGCTGTGGATGTCATGATGAAACTTCCCTTTTTTTGTGTATGTCAAAGAATACAATGAAAAATGTCAAAAATAATTTTAAAAAAAGATAATGAAAAAAGTGTCCTCCAAAACATAAAATGAAAAAAAAAATGTCAAAAATATAACGGAAAATGTGTCAAAAAATAAAATGAACAATTTGTACTTGTCCAAAATAAATAAAAAAAAATATGTGTCAAAAAGTAAGATGAAATAGAGACCAATGATAAATGAAAGTGATTGTCCAGCTTGTGTTGCCAGGCTGCTAGATCAAAAACTCTTTACGTTCTTTGCTGTGCTCAGAATTTTAAACACACTTTCACGGAATAAGGGGATTTTATTTTTGATCGGTGTGAAATTCTCTTCCTTTTGCTATATTCCTCTACATTTCGTTCATGGATTGGGAACTTTATGTCCCGCTTTTGTATCTCTATTTGTCGGTCTGTCTCTTTAACTCTCTGTTTCTCTCTCTCTCTCTGTCTCTCTCTCTCTCTCTCTCTCTCTCTCTCTCTCTCTCTCTCTCTCTCTCTCTCTCTCTCTCTCTCTCTCTCTCTCTCTCAAACTACCCGATAAACAGTATAATTGTTATAGTTTCAAAAGGAAAATGTAAGAGATGGGTAACTCATAATCATCATAATAATAATAATGATGGTGGTGGTGATGATGGTGATGATGATGGTGGTGGTGGTGGTGGTGATGTTGATGATGGTGATAATGATAATGATGTTGATGGTGGTTGCAACAGTCGTTTTAAGCCATAGCACCCCAAATCTTATATGTCATTGTCAATACATTCAGCCTATGACCCCTATCTTTGAAAAAAAAAAAAAAAATCCAACAGGTCATTTATTCCCCCAGCTCCTCGTCCTTTTCTGATTCCCTATCTGGTCAGTTGCACGCCATGATGCTCCGAAAACACCCGTCGGGAATCTCCGATTCAAGGTTTCTAAAAAAAGAAGAAAGAAAGAAAAAAAAAATACAGGGGAAAAAACAAACCCTCGCACGAAAAGCTTTTAAAATGCAGAGGTGCACACGCCTGCTGTGCAGACGCGATCCAGAAGTCAATTTTTAACATCTCGACTGTGCGCCGGTTTTCATCCATCACCATCGGTAATATCCATGTATGCAGAACTGGAAAAGTTTCCCGCGCAGGGGGTCACGGGGGTCATCACGACATGCCCAGGGTGGCCGGACGTGGCCGAAATATGATGATCTCGAGTTTCCCGCGGCGTAATCTTTTTGGTCGGTGTTCCGGTCATGCGCAGCGTGCAGTCATGAATAATGATGGAGGGGCTTTGGGAAAGGTTTGGGATGAGGTACGTGGGTATTTTTGTGCGGGATATTTTTTGGTGCTAGGGACTTGATGGAGTGATAGGGAGTGACCTTACATGCAATCACTGCGGATATTATGTCTGGGATATGGTTACGTACATCTCATGCATTATGTTTGGTTTTGAAAAATAAGAGAGGAAAAAAAATGCGAGAAATGGGGGTGGATGGAGGAAGCAGAATGCTAGATGTGTAGAGGGGAAACGTCTAGGTGAGAGAGAGAGAAAAGGAGAGACAAAAAAGAAATATTGACATAGAGAGTAGCAGGGAGAAAGACGGCTGGGAGGGGGAGGAGGAAGAGAAAGAGACAGACGTAGACAGACTGAGAGGAAGAGAATATCGTATGTTGGGAGAGATTGATCTATCACGTGTTTCTAAATAACCCTTAGACCTTAACAGTGGTGATCTAAGTACAATAGCAAGATTTCATTTCTGGCTATTTTCGTTGAGGTTATCATATTCTTCTCGTAAAGTGCAAATTTGTGTTTTTATTCAATTGCGCGTGCACGTCTGTATTTTAAAATCCTGTGCACTTTAGTGATTTCTTCTCCAATTGCTTTCGCTGTTTAATATTGACATGCTATTATAGTAATAGCTGTGGCTTCATTTATCCTTCCTCTATGCTTCGCCTGTCTATCTATCTATCTATCTATCTATCTATCTATCTATCTATCAAGCTATCTATCTATCTATTTATCTGTCTATCTATCTATCAATCCATCTATCTATCTATCTAACTATCTATCTATCTATCTACCCAGCTAGCTATCCGTCTATCTGTCTTCCTATCTATCTATTCGTCACTTTGTCTATTCATCTATCTAGATATCCAACTATCTATCCGTCACTCTGTCTATTCATCTATCTAGCTATCCAACTATCTATCTATCCGTCACTCTGTCTATTCATCTATCTAGCTATCCAACTATCTATCTATCCGTCACTCTGTCCATCCATCTATTTAATTATCCAACTATCTAGCTATCGGCGGGTCTGTCTATCCAACCATCTGTCAATGTATCGACCACTATTTCCAATCATCGGTGGAGTGTCTACCTCCCTCGGTCTCTGTCTGTATTTCTGTGTGCCTCTTTTCCTCTCCCTCCCTCTTTACCTCCCCATCTATTTACCTGTTTAAGTATTTTTTTTTTATTACTGCGTTTGGCCTCCTATCTTTTTTTTTCTTCTAAATCTTTGTCCTACTTGCTTTTTCTATTTGTCTCCGCCCCCACATCTCTCTCTCTCTCTCTCTCTCTCTCTCTCTCTCTCTCTCTCTCTCTCTCTCTCTCTCTCTCTCTCTCTCTCTCTCTCTCTCTTCCCCCCCCCCCCCCTCCCCATCAGTCCGCCTTTTATATCACAACTAATGACCCCCCCACCCCCCTTGAAAAAAAAACCAACGACAAAACAAAACAAAAAAGTAATTCGACCCATTCCAGAAATAAATCCCACAGGGACAATCGCCTATGTTCACAACCCCCTACACTTCCTCCCCTTTCCCCAGTTTGGCCTACTAACGCCTACTCGAAAACCTCTTACCCACTTACTGAGAAGATAAAACAAAGAGAAATAATTTCTCTCCAATACAGTTACCCCTTCCCCCCTCTGCTTGAATTATGCAACAAGAACGATAACCAGATTTTTATGCAGAAATCGTCCTGGAAGTTATTCTCTTTACGAGGAAAACACAAAGCGTATGGTAAAATCGTAGTTGCGCGGCCTGCGCACGGCCAAGGGAAGTAAATCTGCATATCTGTTGTCTTTTGATTCCGTTGCAGGCCACGGAGAAGATTATGGTAACGAGAGTTTTATTGTTTGTGCCGGTTCTTCTCGCAGCCCGGTATTCTCGCGGGACTGCGATAGTTGGGGCGATTTCATTGAGTACCGTCCTGAGTTAGCTAGAGTCAGATCTACTGGTTTGATAGGAGGGGGTTTATCTGGGTTTCTCTCTCTCTCTCTCTCTCTCTGTGTCTCTCTCTCTCTTCTCTCTCTTCTCTTCTCTTCTCCTTAATCCTGTATAAATCTGTCTTTTTAAAGTCTCTATCTCTTTGTCAATCCTATCTCTTTTCTTCTTTCTTTCATTCTTTCTTTCTTTCTTACTTTCTAGTCTTTGTCTTCTCCTTAGCCCTGTATCACTCTCTGTGTCTTTCTATTGTCTCTATCTCTTTATCATTCCATTTATCTCTCTCTCTCTCTCTGTCTGCCTCTCTTCCTCTCTCTCTCTCTCTCTCTCTCTCTCTCTCTCTCGATCGCTCACTTCGTATTTCTTTCTCTGTTTAATATTTCCCCTCTCTGTATTTGTGTTCATTTCTGCCTCGGTTTTTCTTTCCTACCTCCCTGATTGTCCTCCTCCCTCTTTCACCTCTCTGTATTTCCCTTTTTCACTCCCTTAATTATTTAACATTAATGTAGTTGTATGCTCGGATGATTACATTTTCATGCGTGTATGTTAATCTGTTCTCCTCCTTCCCTGTTTCCTCTCAACCTTTTTGAGGCGCATGGTACGACCTTTAACTTTTCGCCTCTCATTTTTTTTTTTATTATTATTATTAAAGAATCCGAACCATGCAAAACAAATTTGACCCTTTTTGTATTCTCCGGGTACAAGCGTGCCGCAACGTTACCCGGTTCGGGAACCGAATCATTGCTTTCTCATAATGTTTTCGATACCGGTAATATAGATCGAATCCGAGACTGAATCCGGTGGTCTAGTGATAGAGCAAACGCTTTAACTTTTCTTCTGGTTCAATGCCTGCACTTGGGGGGGGTTGCTGGATTGGATCAAACTTCTTTAATTCACCGTTTCTTCTCCCAGCAACGAAAACGGTCGCTATTTGTTCTCCTATAATGTTTTAGATTTAACGATTGGCGGGTGCCAAGTTTCGACGGTAGAATTGAACTCCAAAGACTAGGATAGCTTGAATTACATACGTCAGAATTCAGTTAAGTCTAGGGTTGTTTGAGTTTGGAAGGATTTCATTGGTTTGCATATATGGACAACCTCATCAAATCGATGGGCAGAACGGGAGTGGAGTATATGCAGTCTTATGTAAATGGTAGTAATCGAAGCGACTGTTAAATCTTGAAATAACAGTTTAGAAATAATATTTGTACTCGTTTCACACGTTAGAATCGCAAATATTTGGAAAATTATTGTATTTTCTGCTTTTGAAAAAAAAAAAATAAAGGAAAAAAAAATAAAAACTCTGCCTCACCCACGGTTGTTCTTGTTGTTGTTGTTGTTGTTGTTGTTGTTGTTGTTGTTGTTGTTGCTGTTGTTATTACTCTCTTCTTCCGAAGTTTTTGTATCCAACTAAGCAACCAATCAAACGATTGTTGGCTGCCTCTGCTAGCTCAAGATTTTTTTTTTTTTTTTTTTAAAGTTTTATGAATTCAGGTCAACCATCAAATCCCCGAACGTTACATTTCAAAGCATCCAAACTGGTCCAGATTTGTGCGCCCATACTGAGCCCATCATCTCATCTATGCGGAGAGAAATCTTACTTTCAAATCAACATTGGTTTCTTTCACCTCACACCCCGACATTAATGGAAACCGTACTCACCCTCCTCCCCCCCTTCCTGCATGACAGTAGCTCTGCCGGTGGGTTAGGCTCGCCTAATCGTCTTCCTCTCCCATCCACTGTGATTGCTTTACTTCGAATTTTTTTCTTATTAAAGGTAAAATTATACAGCCAGATATTTGCCCTAAGGATGGCAATCTAATGAGTCCAGAGAAAAATGTCTTTCCATGCAAATCCGGTACGTTGTCAGATTTTGAGGCGAGTTTCACATTGGAGTTGTACATATATAATATGTTTTTTTTTTCTATATATTTTTTAATTCAGACTAGATAGCTATAAAATGTCAATTTGTTAAGTTTTATGGATCTCTTCTAAGGAATTAGTTGAGCCTATACCTATGACAAGGTTGCACCAGGGTAGGTGCGGCTCTTTAGTCGCCGCCAAGCAAAGTATGGCTGGCTTGGTGAGATGCTACTCTCTTCTTCTGGTGTTGGTGGATCTTGAATGCACGATGTAAGGATTGTTTTTTTCAAGCCGAGAGGACAAAATCGTAATCATAGTGCACTATTGAGACTGGGGAAATAGGCCGGATCTCAAACCTTCCAACTTCCATAGAATTCGATTCATAGCCTGCGGATTTTTTGTCTGCTATGCTTCAAGTTAAAAATGGTAGCATCGAACTGTGGCTCTATAGAACGAAATCTCTAGCGGTGAAAAAATACTAGCACTCTACAGAAACTCTGGTAACGATACGAGAGTGTTTTTAAGACATAGTAGTTCAAGGCAGAAAACTTTCTACATCGCACGCCCACCCCATCCCAAAATAAACAACAAAAATAAAGAAGTGTTTTAAATTGCATTGTCAAAACTTGGCAAAAGCCCCGAGGACTTGAACACTGCACACTTGCAATCTCCATCTTTTGTTCTGTCCAAGTGACTTTTATGATCTGGCCCTAGATTCGAACCCAGGTCTAAAAACACTGTGTTCGCAATCTTTACCACCTTACATGCTCTGGGTGTTTTTGTTTTCCCGCCTCTCTGGTGGCGGCCACTGCAGCTCTAGCGGAAGTCGGGACAGTGCTCGGAGGCAGTCGGGAAGACTCGCAGGCTTGACCAATCAGCGCCGAGTCTTGCAGCAGTCACCAACCGGCGCGCAGTGTCAACCCGAAAGGTCAGGCTGGGTAATTATTCGGTGTGGGAGAGATCGATTTGCGCATGCGTGCTGGTTGCCAACATGGATTAGAATGCGGAGGTTCTGCTGCTGTGGGCGAGGAGAGGGGCACAGTGGTTATCAAAATCTCAGAGGGGGAGGAAGAGAGAGAGAGAGAGAGAGAGAGAGAGAGAGAGAGAGAGAGAGAGAGAGAGAGAGAGAGAGAAGGAGGGAGGGGATTTAATGTTACATTATTAGTGAAGAAAATTTAGAGTGACGGGCAGAGGTAGAAGACGAGAGAAACAATGAAGAGAATGAAGAAGGAGAGAGATGGAAAAAGAATGAAAAGAGGAAAGGAGAGAGAAAGGTTTATAGATGACAACAGAAAATGGGCAGGAAAGTTGGATATGGGGGCTAATTTCAAAGCATGCCAGCGGGTAGATAGATTATTTGAAAGACAAATAAAGAACAAATTGAAGGGATAAACAAGAGTTGTAATTCGGAAATGAGATAAGTTAATACATATGTTTTGTTGTTGTTGTTGTTGTTTGTTGTAACAGAAGGCAGTCAAACAACGTTATAGCGTGACATATAGGAAGCCAGACCTATACATCTAAATAATAAGGTTGATAAGGAAATAGAACGAATAATACAAGCCATTTCAAACTTAGATCTACCTTGGAATCGACCCCCCCCCCCCCCAAAAAAAAAAAAAAAAAAAAGAAGAAAAAAAAGAACAAAGTAGTTTGGAACAGGGTTCGAACCCGCACCTCAAAACAGCACCCAAGGCCCTGCCGAGACAACACCATACACGCTAACCACAGAACCATCATCTACATGTACCTGTTAATAAAAAAATATACTAGATTTAAGAGATAGGGATAGCAGAAAACTGGCAAGACAGAGGAGCAGTTATTGAAGCCCCGCTGTCTTGTCCAAAACACTTTATTTCACAGTTCCACGCAACAGCCACGTAACTCATCGTCTTGGCCAATATCAGACTTACGCTTGTTTTACACTATCTTGACCACCGACGGGCGCCAGAGGGAAAAAGCCCCTCTGCAACGTCCGCGTAAGTCTAATCACCCAGCGTTGAGGGGTTACGGGCTTCTTGGATGAAACGTCTGTCGACATGGAATGCATTTCTGGACTATGTATTTTGGTTGTGTAGAGATAGAGAGAGAGAGAGAGAGAGAGAGAGAGAGAGAGAGAGAGAGAGAGAGAGAGATGGAAGAGGGGAAAACTTGGAAAAGAAATGGAGGTGTGTGTGTGTGTGTGTGGGAGGGGGAGGGGTAAGGAAGGGGAAAGAGAGAGAGGGAGACATAGAGACAAAGTATTTTGGCTGTTTGGCAGTAGGGGAAAAAAATGGAAGAGGAAGGGAACAGAAGGAATCATGTATTGGAAAAATAGGGGGGAAAGAGAGAGATATTGAGAGAGAAAGAAAAGGCGGAGGTATATAAAAATGTGGCTTCTATGGAGGATGAAGCATGTTTATTAAACAAATAAATATTTGTTAAGAAGAGTTGATTTGTAAGCTATGGAAGGAGACAGATATAGTGTAGGTTTGTAGAGAAATGCCCAAGATTAGAAAATAATAGAAGGTACAGAAGTAGGTTTATATAAAAAGATAGATAGAAATACTGGGAGACAGACTTAAAAAATTGGAGAGACAGGCAGAAATGGGTAAGAAATCCCAGAATCTCACCACCGAAGGAGACGGAAGGAAAGATGGGGCAGGAATGAAAAAACAAAGGGAAGTGAACGAGATGTATGTGGAGAAAGAGAGAGAAAGAGAAAGGGGAATAAGCAACTAGTCGACCTGGAAATAATGAGGAGTTTTACAGCATAGGACGACAGTCGCCGGGCAGCTTGCCTGGAGGGGCTGGTAATATAGTGCAGGCTGGGTAGAGAGATGAGAGAGAGAGAGAGAGAGAGAGAGAGAGAGAGAGAGAGAGAGAGAGAGAGAGAGAGAGAGAGAGAGAGAGAGAGAGAGAGAGAGAGAGAGAGAGAGAGAGAGAGAGAGAGAGAGAGAGAGAGAGAGAGAGAGAGAGAGAGAGAGAGAGAGAGAGAGAGTTACAAAATACAGAAAATGAAGTGGAGGCCTCGTATGAGACAAAGTTAAAACAATTCACTTTTCAAATATCCACTAACGTATTTTATTTCTTTATAAATTTCTTTATCTATCTATCTATCTTTTTTATTTTTTATTAAATTATTTATTTATTTATTATTATTGCTGTTGTTGTTGTTGTTGCTGCTGCTGCTGCTGCTGCTGCTGTTGTTGTTGTTGTTGTTGTTGTTGTTGTTGTTGTTGTTGTTGGTGGTGGTGGTGGTGGTGGTGTTACTTTTGTTTAAGTTGTTGTTGTTGTTGTTGTTATTTTTACTACTACTACTACTACTACTACTACTACTACTACTACTACTACTACTACTACTACTACTACTACTACTACTACTACTACTACTACTACTACTACTACTACCAACATCCTCATCACCAACTAATCACATTTCTAGACAATGGCATGAATACACAAAAGTGTTGCCATAAAACACACGACAGATTTTGTTTTAAATTACCAAGACTCTAAGGTAGAGAATGTTCCAACCATCGAACAGTCGGGTGATAAATGATGGTCGTTGTCTTTGGGTCTCGCTCTCTGCTTCGAAATGAGGGTAATTTACCCGGGGTAGCAGATAAATGGATTGCTGGGAGGTAGACTGACGTAAAGGCAGGTGCCTTTGTGTGTTTGTGTACCTGCTCGGTTGGCGAAAGAGGGGAGGGGAGAAAGAGAGAGAGAGAGAGAGAGAGAGAGAGAGAGAGAGAGAGAGAGAGAAAGAGAGAGACAGAGAGACACAGACAGACAGAGACAGAGAGAAAGTGACAGAGAGAGAGAGCGAGAGAGAGAGAGAGAGAGAGAGAGAGAGAGAGAGAGAGAGAGAGAGAGAGAGAAACAGTAACAAAAAGCGAAACAGCAGCTTTGGAATCAGAGAAATGTATCGAGCACCATATTGAACTGTGAACGGCAAGGACTTAACGTATACATGTATGTCTGTTTGCGTGAGTGTTTGTGTGCATGTGTGAGTACAGCGCATGTCTTTCTAACTGCTAGAAGATAAATTGAAATGGAGTGGACAAGGAAAAAGAGAACCTCATAAAAAAAATTAAAACAAAGGAAAAAGATAATAGTTTTTTAGGTGTTAGCCGGGAGGCAAGGGGCATGTCGTTGCATTCTAATTGGTGACGAAATCTGGGTGGAAGTTGAGAGAGAGAGAGAGAGAGAGAGAGAGAGAGAGAGAGAGAGAGAGAGAGAGAGAGAGAGAGAGAGAGAGAGAGAGAGAGAGAGAGAGAGCGTTGGTAGTAAAAGGGCATCTTTCAAAGAAGCACACAAGTACCATAGCAGATAACGCCTAAAAAAAAAAAGAAAAAAAAAGAGACAAACACAGAGACCTACAGACCGACAGGCAGACAAAAATCCGGCAGCCCCGGGGTAAATGACTCTGTACCACACGAGGAATCCAATGCAAAAGGGATGGGATGGATTAAAAAAAAACAAAAAAAAAAACCAAAAAAACAAACAAAAAACCCCAATCCCCTCAGAAAGAGCGAAAACAAGAAAGGAATCATAAGGACAGAAAAGGAGGAGGGTGAACTGTTGGAAAATACAGAAGAAAAAAAAATAGATTGAAATTGCAGAGGGATGCATCGGCATGTGTGTCTTAGCTTGAAGAATGGTTCCATTAATTCGGTGGCGAGGCCACAGGCGAGAGGTGGCCAGGGGTCACTGTGGCCTTAGAGGGGGAGAAAGGGAGGTGGAGAGAGAGAGAGAGAGAGAGAGGAGTGGAGAGAGAGTTGGAGGTAGGGAGAGAAAGAGCGGGAGAGGAGAGTAAGGGAAACACAGAGAGAGAGAGAGAGAGAGATAGAAAGAGGAGAGAGAGAGATGTACTTTAAAGCATATTTTAAAAAGTAACGTGTACAAGAAGAGACTTGCAGCCTAAAGATTGGGATTTGGGGGCCATGGAAAAGAATTAAACATTAGTAAAAAAAATAAATAAATAAATAATAGGAAAAAAAAAAGGTTTCGCTATTTCGAATTAAAGCATGGAGCCTCATAGTCTCGATATGTCGAGAGATTTTAAAGAATTGTTGCAAGATTTTAAAGTTTGACTCATTTTTTTAAATGTCAGTTCTATCTCTTTCCGTACCCAAATTCTTCCTAATTCTCGCTTTTATTCCTCCGTCATTCTTTTTATCTCTCGATAATTTTTTTTTTTTTTTTTGGATATTAGTCTCTCTCTCTCTCTCTCTCTCTCTCTCTCTCTCTCTCTCTCTCTCTCTCTCTCTCTCTCTCTCTCTCTCTCTCTCTCTCTCTCTCTCTCTCTATCTATCTATCTATCTATGTCTCTCATATGGACATTGCATCTTTCCCTTGGTGTGTACCTCCTATCGACGAATATTGAGCATTTCTCCTTGTCCTCTCTACTACCATCTCTCTCTCTATGTATCTATCTATCTATCTATCTATCAATCTATCTATCTATCTATCTATCTATCTATCTATCTATCCATTTATCTATCTACCTATCTATCCCTCTCTTTCATATAAACATTGCATCTTTCCCTGGGTGTATCTTCTAACAACGAATGTTAAGCACTTCTCCTTGTCCTCTCTACTACTGTGTGTGTGTGTGTCTCTCTCTCCCTCTCTCTCTCTCTCTCTCTCTCTCTCTCTCTCTCTCTCTCTCTCTCTCTATCTATCTATCTATCTATCTATCTATCTCATATAAACATTGCATCTTTCCCTGGGTGTACCGACGAATATTGAGCATTTCTTCTTGTCCTCTCAACTATTCTCTCTCTCTCTCTCTCTCTCTCTCTCTCTCTCTCTCTCTCTCTCTCTCTCTCTCTCTCTCTCTCTCTCTCTCTCTCTCTCTCTCTCTCTCTCTCTCTGCTCTCTCTCTCTATCTATCTATCTCATATAGATATTGCATCTTTCCCTGGGTGTACCGACGAATATTGAGCATTTCTTCTTGTCCTCTCAACTATTCTCTCTCTCTCTCTCTCTCTCTCTCTCTCTCTCTCTCTCTCTCTCTCTCTCTCTCTCTCTCTCTCTCACTCACACACACACCCCTCTTAGACCACAAAAGTTTTAAAACCTTACAAGATAAAGCTCAGCCATGTCGTGTAGATAACCTTTGCTTCATACACCAAGACACTTTTTCCATGTCCTAACTTTTAACTAATCTACAATAATATCCTATCAGTTTTTAAGACAATCATGCACTGAAAGAATGTGAAAATGAAACTGATTTTAACCTTGAGTAGCGCAGCTGTACAAGACAGATTGTAAACTAATAATTTTTGCTGCTTTAGCTCATCACAGTAGTAGGCAGAGCTTGAGAGTTTCAACACTTTCCAGCTATTATGTGGTGGAAAATTGAATTTTAAAAGTCATATAATTTTTTATCTTTCTTTTTTTTTTTTTTTCAGAACCGTAAGCATTTTTCTCCTCCTCTTAGCTTTATTATCCATCCTCCCCTCTCAAAAAAAAAAAAAAAAAAAATTGGGCGAAAGGTATAGAATGAGAAACGAGATAAAAAGAAGGAGAAGTGAAATATGAGAGATAAGAGGCAGAAAATAATAGTGACTGTGAAAAAGTGAGGGGGAGTGTATGTGTGAGTGAGAGAGAGAAAGAGAGAGAGAGAGAGAGAGAGAGAGAGAGAGAGAGAGAGAGAGAGAGAGATCTAAAATACAGAGAATGAAGTGGAGACCTTATGAGACAAAGTTAAAACAATTCATTTTTCAAATATCCATTAACTTATTTTATTAATTTATTTTAGAGAGATTTAGAATGAAGCGGGGAAGTATAGGAATATAGAGGGAAAGCCAAAATGCAGAAACAGAGAGGCAGAGAGAAACATTGAGCAGCAGCAGCAAAGGAAGACACAGGAATTGGTGTGCAGAGGAAGAGGAGCCAAAGTGCAGAATACCGTGTGATTCCTCAAATGTGTGTGTGCGTGTGGGTGTGTTTTGTTTTTTGGTTTTTTTGGCCTTTTTTTTTAATCGAAAAATCTTCCCTTGATCTAGATCTAATAATTGAAACTTGCGTCACCCCACACCGGCAAACAAGTAAGGCTTCTCTTAGGTCAGCCTGACCTGCACACAGTTTCTCTTGGCCAGATTTTTCCAGCTTCCACAACCGAAAAGCAAATCTGAAAAAAAAAAAAGAAAAGGGAAATTCACAAGGCAGGCGGAAAATAATTAGAGAGGGAATGGAATCTATTGTTTTTACACGATTTTTAATACAATTAAACACCAGCGGCTTTCTAGAAAAATCTGGGATTATTGGCACATGAATTTATTCCTTTTCGTTGAAGTATTTTTTTTATTTTGTTTATTTTGAATTCCTTTTTTTTTTTATTTTAAAAATTCCATTAAGGTCCCTTTAATCTTGTATTATAGATCTATCCAATAAATGGCAAAGGGGAAATTTCAGAGCACGTTTACAAAATGTGTTCTGTAATAAGATGAATTATACATTGTTGACGGGAGATTTTTTAGGCAGTTGTTTTTTCAGCGGAAGAAAAATGAATGGCAAGAACTTAATTTCTATCGGGTAACTATTATTTAAACATTATGATTTCATATTAATCAGTTTAGATGAAAAGAAATAATAAAAATAAATACCATGAAAAAATTTGAATATTTTTTTTTCTAACTCTTCATTTCAAGTGGCAATGTTTATTCAAGTTAGATATATGCTCCATATCTCTCTCTCTCTCTCTCTCTCTCTCTCTCTCTCTCTCTCTCTCTCTCTCTCTCTCTCTCTCTCTCTATTTGTCTGTTTATGTCTCTGTCTCTCTCTCTCTTTCTCTCTCTCTCTCTCTCTCTCTCTCTCTCTCTCTCTCTCTCTGTCTCTCTCTCTCTCTCTCTCTCTCTCTCTCTCTCTCTCTCTCTCTCTCTCTCTCTCTCTCTCTCTTTCTCTCTCTCTCCATCTCCCTTCAATTCTGACTTTTTTTCTCTTGTACCCAGCATTACTCAACACAAGTTCCAATATTTTTCCGGAACGATCTCAACACTTCTTTTGTCACCTTGTAAAACTCTAACATAGCCTTGAGAGATAGGAAAAAATCCAGAGTACCGACAACTCTTTTGTCAATTTGTAAGAATCTCACTCGAACTTGTGAGACCGACAGTACCGACAACTCTTTTGTCAATTTGCAAGACTCTCACACGGACTTGTGATACTGAGAAATCGAGAGTACCGCCAACTGAAGGCACTTACCCATTATTGCGGCAGAAACACAAGGTTTCGCTGGATTAGCTTCCTACAGTCCTTCAGGTCTGTCTTTATGTCCTGCACTTGGGCGAGAACCCTTAGTACGCAGCTCTTGTGATGCTCTGGGAAAATAGAAGATGGAGGCGATTCTTAAGTTCTTAAGTTTGGATCTGCAAGGTCCGATTTCTGAAGAGGAAAGAGTGTAGTTTGGAAAGGTGAGGGTTGGGGGCGCTGGGGGAGGGGGAGGTGAGGAGGATAAAGACACCCTTGGATTTCGAAAGCTGGACTAATGGGATTGTGAAAGATGAGCCACCTAAGCTTGCTGAGTCAAAAAAAAAAAAAAAAAAAAGGAACATGGGAAAAAAAGAGAGAGAGAAACGGAGAGAGAGAGAGAGAGAGACACACACACACACACACACAGAGACAGAGAGACAGATAGATAGAGATGATAAAAAAGGACACCTCTCACATTTCTAATGATGTTTTTTTTTTTTTACACAGAAAGAAAATACCAATAACTTACAGTAGATAAAAGGTATGGACAATAATGATGATGATAATAATAATAAATAATAATAATAATAATAATAATAATAATAATAATAATAATAATAATAATAATCATAACAGCAACAACAACAAACAAACCAACAGCAATAATAAGATGAATACAACAACCTGATAATATTATTGATTTAAAAAAATGAGGTGGAATCTATCCATTTATCTTTTTATACATCTTTTACTCTTAGGTCTTGATCTTGTTCACCTCCTCTTAATCCTCCTCCTCCTCCTCCTTCTTCATCATCATCATCTTCATCATCATCATCATCATCATCATCATCATCATCATCATCATCATCTTCTTCTTCTTCTTCTTCTTCTTCTTCTTCTTCTTCTTCTTCTTCTTCTTCTCCTTATTATTATTATTATTATTATTATTATTATTATTATTATTATTATTATTATTATTATTATTATTATTATTATTATTATTATTATATTTTTTTTATTCTTCCTTCCTTCCTTCTTTATTTGTCATCTTCTTCTCATCCTACCTTTTTTCAATTTGCCTTCGATCGCAGTCCTTAACGGGAAACCTCTCTAAAGCATTTCGAGCTGAGAGGGGTGCGCTTGTTTCCTGTGATGTCACCAGTTTTAGTGTACTCCACCAACCCGAGTCTGACTTAAGGGCCTGCCCAACCGCCGAGAAGATAGCGAATTATTTGGCTTTATAGTTTGGTTTTTTTTTCCTCAGAAGATTCTAACCCCCCCTATACACCTCTCTCTCACTCACTCACTCACTGTATTGATTCGGGTTGCATGCTGCAGAGGAAAAAGAATCGCAAAAGGTCGAGTGAGAAAAAAAATAAGGGGGTTGGGGGGAAAGGGGGGAAGACATCGAAGGCCTGAGATGTTTTCGCAGGACTCCAAACAGGACCGAGGGGGGGGGGAGGGACCTAAAGTGAATCAAATGTTGACCCGCTACCTAATGCTTTCAAGGGAGAGAAGGCGACGGCGAGGCTCAGACAGACAGGGACAAAGAGATGGCTGTAGGGATGGATATATAAAGATGGAAGTATGGATAGACGAGTAGACAACTGAAAATAGAGGCTCATAGAAAGGGAGAAAGGAATATTAGAGAAAGATAAAATGTAGATAGATATGAAGTTGGTGAAATAGATGGAGGGATATATAGACTGAAAGATCGTTAGGTAAAAACGATAATGTAAAAAGTAAATTACACTGGTATATAAAAAGGAGAAGAAAATTATATTACCCCCCTTTTCCCCCCAAAAAATAATAAAAAATAGACTTATTATTTATAATGTATAGATACAGAGATAAGTCGCTAGGTACACTGATAGACTGATAGTAAAGGGAAAAGGTGAAAAGATAGAATAGCTCGCTAAGCAGATAAATGGTTAGAAAGATAAACACTAAGCTAGATAGGTGGTAATGGTGGTAGGCTGATTAAACATAGATAAATGAGATGATCAGATAAATAATTACAAAGATACAAACGCTAAGCTAGATGGATGGAAATGGTGGTAGGCTGATTAAAGATATAATAGTTAGGTAAGTAGATAAATAATTACAAAGCTAGATGGATGGAAATGGTGGTAGGCTGATTAAAGATATAATAGTTAGGTAAGTAGATAAATAATTACAAAGCTAGATGGATGGAAATGGTGGTAGGCTGATTAAAAATGCAATAGTTAGGTAAGTAGATAAATAATTACAAAGCTAGATGGATGGAAATGGTGGTAGGCTGATTAAAAATGCAATAGTTAGGTAAGTAGATAAATAATTACTAAGCTAGATGGAAGGAAATGGTGGTAGGCTGATTAAAGATAGAATAGTTAGGTAAGCAGATACATGGTTAGAAAGATAAACGCTGAGCTAGATGGGTGGAAATGGTGGTTGGCTGATTAAACATAGATAAATGAGGTTACAGGTACATAATGACAAAGATATACAAACACTAAGCTAGATGGATGGAAATGGTGGTAGACTGCTAAATTGGCTATGCAGGACTAGCATTATATATATAAACAATGACAATTCTTTTCATCTTACCTCCTGAACAAAACTGACACCAGCTGGCACTGTTATGGCCAATCAGATGTGAAAATGTAGTTGGCTGGGCGATATAGCCCATCCATTCAGAGTTGAGGAGAGATAGAGGACGCGTATTACGTTACGTACCTCAGGTTGACGTCTCTCTGTGAGATGCCTCGCAAATCAACAATACAGCTACGAGTAGTGGACGGTCTAATTACAAAGATAAAACTAACAGCATCATGGACTGTGCTTGTCTGCCCCCGCAGTATAAGGCTCTTTGGTTTATAATTATTATTATTATTATCTGGTTGAGGTTGAGACAAAGAGTGATCAAACGTGAAAAGAAAAAAAAATAGTTTTCTTTTGTTTTTGTCTTTTTTTTTTTAAAGGAGCGGTCATCAGAGTCCCCAAGGTCTCTCTGTCTCTGATTCTCTTTCTTTCTTTCTGTCTGTCTGTCTGTCTCTCTCTCTCTCTCTCTCTCTCTCTCTCTCTCTCTCTCTCTCTCTCTCTCTCTCTCTGTCTCATTTTCTCACTGTCTCTTTCTCTCTCATCGTCTCTCTCTCTCTCTCTCTCTCTCTCTCTCTCTCTCTCTTTCTCTCTCTGTCTCATTTTCTCACTGTCTCTTTCTCTCTCATCGTCTCTCTCTGTCTCTCTCTTTTTCTCTCTTTCATTTTCTGTCCCTCAGATTCGCTATCTCTCTCACACACACACTCACTCACTCTCTCTTTCTCTCTCTCCACACACACACACACACACACACTCACTCTCTCTCTCTTTCTCTCTCCACACACACACACACTCACTCTCTCTTTCTCTCTCTCCATACACACACACACACACTCACTCTCTCTCTTTCTTTCTCTCTCTCTCCACACACACACTCACTCTCTTTCTCTCTCTCCACACACACACACACTCACTCACTCTCTCTTTCTCTCTCCACACACACACACACACACACACACTCTCTCTCTCTCTTTCTCTCTCTCCACACACACACACACTCACTCTCTCTCCACACACATACTCACTCTCTCTCTCCACACACACACACACACACACACACTCACTCTCTCTTTCTCTCTCTCCACACACACACACACTCACTCTCTCTCTCTTTCTCTCTCTCCACACACACACACACACACTCACTCTCTCTCTCTTTCTCTCTCTCCACACACACACACACACTCACTCTCTCTCTCTATCTCTCTCTCCACACACACACACACACTCACTCTCTCTCTCTTTCTCTCTCTCCACACACACACACACTCACTCTCTCTTTCTCTCTCTCCACACACACACACACTCACTCTCTCTCTCTTTCTCTCTCTCCACACACACACACACACACACACACTCACTCTTTCTCTCTCTCCACACACACACACACTCTCTCTCTTTCTCTCTCTCCACACACACACACACACTCTCTCTCTCTTTCTTTCTCTCTCTCCACACACACACACACTTACTCTCTCTCTCTTTCTCTCTCTCCACACACACACACACACTCACTCTCTCTCTCTCTTTCTCTCTCTCCACACACACACACACAC
Organism: Elysia crispata; assembly: GCA_033675545.1. NCBI lineage: Eukaryota > Metazoa > Mollusca > Gastropoda > Plakobranchidae > Elysia > Elysia crispata. The sequence goes on along the minus strand of JAWDGP010002732.1, from coordinate 515,964 downwards.
ACTCTCTCTCTCTCTCTTTCTCTCCACACACACACACACACTCACTCTCTCTCTTTCTCTCTCTCCACACACACACACACACACACACTCACTCTCTCTCTTTCTCTCTCTCCACACACACACACTCATTCTCTCTTTCTCTCTCCACACACACACACTCTCTCTCTCTTTCTCTCTCTCCACACACACACACTCACTCTCTCTTTCTCTCCACACACACACACTCACTCTCTCTCTCTCTCTTTCTCTCTCTCCACACACACACACACACTCACTCTCTCTTTCTCTCTCCACACACTCTCTCTCTCTCTCTCTCTCTCTCTCTCTCTCTCTCCTTGAGTAAGAAGGTGAAAGATGTCATCGTCCTCCCATGGCTATCATACTCCAGCTCATCTCATGCAGCGGAAATTTAAAGAAGAAACTGGCGTAAGGGGAAAAAAATAAATCAGAAGAAATTGAAGACGAAATTTCTGCATTAGCCGCTATAATGTTGGTCAGAACAGTTCTCTCTCTCTCTCTCTCTCTCTCTCTCTCTCTCTCTCTCTCTCTCTCTCTCTCTCTCTCTCTCTCTCTCTCTCTCTCTCTCTCTCTCTCTCTATCTATCTATCTGTCTATCTATCTATCTATCTATCTGTCTATCTATCTATCTATCTATCTATATATCTATCTATCTATCTATCTATCTATCTATCTATCTATCTATCTTTTATGTCTCCCTTCACTTGCCTTCATGATCTCATGTTTTCTCATACACCCCCACCCCTTCCTTTTGCTTGCCCTTTCTTCCCCCCCAAATCCCTTCCCTCACCCCCAAATTCTTCGGTTTGGTCTTGAGAATTGATTCCCTAGGACACCGAGCTGGCATGTTAAGCCTACTAGCCCAAGACTCGTCTTTTTATTCTGCTCGTTCTTCTTCTTTCTTTCTACCTTTTCCCCTTCCCTCCCGTCGATCCGTGGGTTGGTTGTGAGTAAAGCCGCTCACTCTACTGTCCTTGGATGGGATAGAAGGGGGCGTGGGGCAGGAAGAGAGGGGGGTATGGCCAACGACAGGCGGTAAGGGGAGGGGTGCGTGAGCTCATCATTGCCATTCGGGTCCTTGGGGGGGGGGGGGGGGGAATAGGCGGATGAGCAAGATGATTACGACGTGCCAAATGCATTTTGGGGCAGAGCGATGCATGGGTACTGAAAATTAATGGACGGTGGGTCGAAGAAAGAAGAATGATAACGGCAGGGGGCTTAAACATAGGATGAGAGAGCGAGAGAGAGAGAGAGAGAGGCAGGAAGATAATAAATGAGAGGAGACCGATTCTTGACTCGCTGTAAAATATACTTTAGATGACAACACCGTGAGATTGATGTATTCCAACAGAAGGATGTAACAGAGAAGGATGAAAGAATCTTGATATATACAAAGAGGAAGAGGGGAAAGGAATATGTGAAGAGAGATATAGGATAGTGACAATGGGAAAGAACAATAGGATTTCTATTGTTAACGATAGTTGATGAGCAGAAAAAAAAATTATAGCCAGAATAAAGAAGGGAAGTGTTAATAGAAAAAGGGGGGGAGGGGGGAGAGAGAGAGAGAGAGAGAGAGAGAGAGAGAGAGAGAGAGAGAGAGAGAGAGAAAGAGACTAACAGACAGACAAACAGAGAGAGAGGCGCAGACAGACAGCAAGCGGACAGCGCTAAGAAGACACAAAGAGACTGTGATAATCCAAGTCACCGCTGCATGACATGATATCTCTCTCTCTCTCTCTCTCTCTCTCTCTCTCTCTCTCTCTCTCTCTCTCTCTCTCTCTCTCTCTCTCTCTCTATATATATATATATATATATATATATATATATATATCTTTCGCTTTCCTACTCTTTCTCTCTGATGAATGTACAGGATAAAAAGTTGGTATTTAGCCAGTGCCACAATGTTTTTAGCCATGGTGGATCATATAGACTTAGAAATCAAGCAAAGTACTTCTTCATGTATATATTGTCTAGTGACAGGGTTTAAAAAAAAAAAGGGGGGGGGGGGGGGGGTTAACGCGTTTTCTAGCCATTGACTTTTTATTATCATTTTTTTTTACACTCTGTAAGATATGCTGTGCCGCTCGTTTTAGATGGTGATGATGATAATAATAATAATAACAGTGGTGATGATAATAATAATAATAATAACAATAATAATAATAATAATAATAATAATAATAATAATAATAATAATAATAATAATAATAATAATTCGAACATGCTTCTAGTCTCCTTCAAAGATAGACAGAAATTTTGCACTCTACATATTAAAGGAGAGAGAGAGAGAGAGAGAGAGAGAGGAGAAGAGAGGTATAGGGTCAGGGAGACAGACAAACAGAAAGGAAGACCAAAGAAAAGAAAGGATGAGACCGTAAGTGTCACCAAGGGCACCGACGTTATTGGATTACGCATGCGCGTGAAGACAGTCTCTCCCCCCCTCCCCCCCTGGGGTCATAAATTTGGGATCTTCGCTTCCCCTGTTGGTGTGCAAACTGCCGCCCTGTGCATCTGTCTGCCTGTCCGTACGTCCTCCAGTGTGCGAGTGTGTTTGTGTGTATGGGCTCCAGGGTGAGAGGCAGCGTCTTCTGTTGCATTAGTTCACACGCCCAGCAATTTTCTATTGCATTTTCATTGCCAGGCCCTGATCTTAGAGAGAGAGAGGTGATCAGCCGTGAAGATTGCAACGAGGGGGGATGTGATTACGTGGGGGGAAAGAGGTGTTGGGAGAGAGAGGGGAAGGAGGAGGAGAGGTAATACTCGTGCGAGAGAGGGAGGGGGAGAAATGGGTGACATATTAAAGGTTATTGTGGAATATAGTGAGGGCGTCGTAGAGATGGAGACCAGAAAGGGGGTGACAGATTAAAATGGGAAAGAAAGATAACGAGAGATGAATAGGCAAGAAGACAAATCCAGGGACACGGGTTGATAAATGATTAAGAATGGGAGTCATTCGTAAATTCTCATCGGTCGGGGAGGGGAGAGAGAGAGAGAGAGAGAGAGAGAGAGAGAGAGAGAGAGAGAGAGAGAGAGAGAGAGATAAAGAGAGGGGAAGGGAGAGTAAGAGAGATAGGAACTAGGTAGATAAATAGAAAGACAGAAAGATGAAATGAAAGATAGATAAATAAATAGATATATGGATGGATAGGTAGGTAAATAGAGAGAAATGTATTAATTAATTGATTGATTGATAGATAGAAGTAGTCACGCACATGGACATAACAATCTATATAGATAGGTTGGAATGCAAGGTAAATAAAATAGATTGTTTTATAGATAGATTTAGATAAAAACAGCCTTGCCTTGCTAATAGATTGCAAAAATAATTAGGTAAATATGTTTAGTAAATCTATGTAAACAGCACGGAATGATAGGCCGATAGCCATATAGATAGATAGATAGATAGATAGATAGATAGATAGATAGATAGATAGATAGATGAGTGAATGGATGGATGTAGGGACAGATTGATCGATGGACTGGTAAATGGATGGTTAGGTAGATGGATGGATAGATAGGAAGATAGATTCGATGGACTGATAAATGAATGGTTGATTAAATGTATGGATAGTAAGATAGATAGATCGATGGACTGATAAATGAATAGTTAGGTAGATGGATGGATAGTAAGATAGATAGATCAATGGACTGATAAATGAATGGTTGGGTAGATGGATGGATAGTAAGATAGATAGATTGATGGACTGATAAATGAATGGTTGGGTAGATGGATGGATAGTAAGATAGATAGATCGATGGACTGATAAATGAATGGTTGGGTAGATGGATGGATAGTAAGATAGATAGAACGATGGACTGATAAATGAATGGTTGGGTAGATGGATGGATAGTAAGATAGATAGATCGATGGGATGATAAATGAATGGTTGGGTAGATGGATGGATAGTAAGATAGATAGATTGATGGACTGATAAATGAATGGTTGGGTAGATGGATGGATAGTAAGATAGATAGATCGATGGACTGATAAATGAATGGTTGGGTAGATGGATGGATAGTAAGATAGATAGATCGATGGACTGATAAATGGATGGATAGTAAGATAGATAGATAGATCGATGGACTGATGAATGTGTAGAAAGATAAAAGAACAGTGGGACCCGCTACCCATTTTGTGTATTGGTTAAGTGAATTGCGCCTCTTTCTTCTCCCCCCCCCTCTCTCTCTCTCTCTCTCTCTCTCTCTCTCTCTCTCTCTCTCTCTCTCTCTCTCTCTCTCTCTACTCTCTATCCCCCCCCCCCCCCGCACACACAAAGAAAATGTGTGAATAAATAAAATGAAAAGTGAGAAAATTAATAAATCCATAAATATATAAATTTCAAGAAATAAAAAAAAGTAAAGCTATTCTGACCCGGCACTGCTCCTGACACTATTGCTATTCCCGATTTGAATGTTAGTTTGTATTTATCATAAGCATGTTTGTTACACCAAGCACTAAGAACTTTTCAAAGATCAGATTGTCAGACTTATACGAATTAATAACACTTCATAATGTGGACTTTCAAAAGTCTTACCGGAGCAAACCCGTATCCACCATTAGTATGCACGGCTCATCTACAGCTTCAAACGCGAGTATTAGATTTTTTTTTTTATTTAAAAAATGAAAGAAATTTCCCGGGAGAAAGGGCAACAAACCATTGAAAGTTTCGCAGAAGACTGTGACCGTGTCACAAAGGGCGACAACTGAAACCAAAACTAAAAACAAAATAAGTTTTATCAGTTTTCTGAAAGCGACGCATGTTCACATCATTTGTAGAATAATTTATTGATTTTGTTGTTTTTTCCCCCAACGTTAAAACTTTAAGTTTCAACTTTCTAAAATCATTGACGTTTGAACGCGTGATAAAATGAGAGAGAGAGAGAGAGAGAGAGAGAGAGAGAGAGAGGGGGGGGGGGGTGTCAATGGATAGAAAGATTGCAATTTGTCGGGTCTATCTCGTGTCTCTTGATAAGGAAACATCTGACTAAATCTTTTTTCCCTTTAAGAATATTCCACTTAAAACTAAGGGGACGTTAAAACTTCTTCGGAAACCCAGGCAGAAAACACTTTTCTTCCCCAGGGGCCTGTTAAGCCCGGACGGGAGATGGTGCAAACAGAAGCCAGTCACACAATTATGCATCGCAGGGCGACGCCTGGCGTAACATTTACTATTCCGTTTACACATTTTAACTTTCAGTGTGGGGAGGTTTTAGAGAGAGAGCTCAGTTTCTGTTTGTCACCATCATTTTTTTGATCGCTCTTTCCATCTTCTGTATCCTCTACCATAATCTCCCCCCCCCCCCCCCTCTTTCTCTCTCTCTCTCTCTCTCTCTCTCTCTCTCTCTCTCTCTCTCTCTCTCTCTCTCTCTCTCTCTTGAACAAGATGTCTGTACAGATACCGAAATTCTCACGAGATTTGCCAACAACCCCTCAGCCTCTATAGTCATGTCAACAAAAATAACGATATAGTCTCTCACCGATCCCTACAGCAAATCAAACCCAAAGTAATTGTTTGCTGTAGTCGGATACCGGGCACTGTGTATCCGGTTAAGCATGTTGACTTTCATCCGTGGAATCTTGACTTAGCCGAACCGCAATGGTTCTCAAACTGTGTACAAAAGGGTCTCAAATATTGGTAAACACCGCGGCCCGTTGTTGTCATTCACAATACGCTAGAGGAAGTATTGTTTGGGTAGAGGGAGCTAGTTATGGTATTTGATGGTTTGGTTTGAACCACAACGGTTTACATAACTGCTGGTTGTTGACTGGTGTGTTTTGTCTGTTCGTGTGTGTGTGTGTATCTTTGATTCCCTTTCCATTCTGTCGTTATCTCTCTCCTCTCTCTCTCTCTCTCTCTCTCTCTCTCTCTCTCTCTCTCTCTCTCTCTCTCTCTCTCTCTCTTTCTCTTTTTCTTTAACTATCTATGTACTTTTCTATTTTTGTTTGTAACCTTTTCTATGTCTTTGTCTCTTCTTCTCTTTCTCTTTCTAGGTTTCTTTCTTTCTCTCTCTCTCTCTCACAAATTTTTCCGCTAGTGTCTACCCCTTCTCTATAATTTTTCATTGTTTGATTATCGTTCTGAAAATTTTGTATGTTCAGCATGATCTGATATTTTGAGTCGTACACTCCCTAGCCTTATTTTCTTCTTCTTCTTCTTCTTCTTCTTCTTCTTCTTCTTCTTCTTCTTCTTCTTCTTCTTCTTCTTCTTCTTCTTCTTCTTCTTCTTCTTCTTCTTCTTCTTCTTCTTCTTCTTCTTCTTCTTCTTCTTCTTCTTCTTCTTCTTCTTCTCTCTCTCTCTCTCTCTCTCTCTCTCTCTCTCACTCTCTCTCTCTCTCAACCACACATATCCGTGCACACACATTTATTTTTATAGCAATGCATTGAAAAAGCCTGCATCCCCCATACACTAATCCCTTACACTCACCATTAAGTCTAAATCAGATGAATGACGAAGTATTTTATCTTCTCCTACCGACAGAACCATGGAGCTGTAGGTTGTTCAGTTGACAGGCCGGTGTCTAGGAGATAAACCACACGCCAACCACCGGTCCGAAACCAGCTTGCTCTGGGCAGGTTTGAACCAGCCTGCTCCTGTGAAATCGACATCATTCTAAAAAAAAAAAACCTCTCTAGCGTTTGTGAATTCCAGAACACGCTTCTTAGAACAGAAGATTAAATGTTTCATCGGTTACTGTTTGAGAAGAACAAGTAGCTGTTCCGAGAATTCAACTGGAGTTTTCTGCTCTGTTCGATGAGACGGGACGATCAGGGGTCCAAATGAGTACCAGCGCTTGACGGGAGATCGTGAAGCGAGATACAGATACACAATGACTGACACTAACATTCTGTTCGAAAGTTTCTCTGTCACTCCCAAACCCGCACTGGGCGGGGGTGCTACCCTCTTCGGCGGCAGCATCGGCGCGGAGAGGACTAGTAGCAGCAGCATCATTACCTCGATGAACAACTGCAACAGCGCGCCAAATAGTAGCATTAGTGGAGGTGTCAATGTCATTCCTTCCACCAACACTCACAGCTTCAACACCGGAATTATCAACAACGGCAGCAGCAACAGCATTAGAAAGATGTCGCCGACGACAGTCAATAGTCCTGTGAACACCGGCAGCAGCACTATCACCAGCAACAGCAGCAGCAGCAGCAACAACAACAACAAACAACCACCCAACGACAATGGTCACGCCACCAACAATAGCAGTGGCACTAGCAGCAACAATGTCGGGAGTAGTCACACCTCTCCCAATAACCTTGACCTCGGGAACCGTTCTCCCCCGCAAGATCTTTGGCGATCTACTTCTTCCGGCGGGTTGGCCACCATTCACGGCCTTGACCTCTCCAAGCCCCCGTCATTAGCGCCTCCATCGTGCTTATCAGGCGCCGAGCTCATCAAGAAAGAGGCGCACTGTCTCGACGGAAATGACGACAGCGCCTCTGCCACGACCGGCCTCGATCTGAGCAAACCAGAATTACCAAGTCCAGGAACTGGAAATTACCGGCGACCTTCCGACCTCGCACCTTCACCTTTCACCAATGGAGTGCACTCTGACCCCCCGACCCCTCAGGGAGCAGGCCACGCTCCTTCCAGGTCGATGAGCTCTGGGAGCGGCGCGGATAACGGGGAAGAGGCCGAGAGGAGCGGGTCACCTTTCGGCGCCGACTCTGTGTTGAACGATAGGAGCGCTGAGGGTTTCACCAACGGAGACACCAGCGTCCCGCTGTCGTTGTCATCATCCCTTCTTGGCGCCCAGCCAGACCGACCCGGCTACATGAAATCTTCCCCGAAATTCGCAGACCCTTACAGCGCCAAGGCTTTCGACGAGGCGTCTCCACCGCCACCCCTGAAGTTCAAAGACCCGTACAGCTTGTCGAACCCGCCGCCGCCGCTGTTCGACCATTCGGTCCCGAAGCCACCGTCGTCAGACGCGCTTCACAAGTTACCGACCAACCTGTCTTCCAAGTACAAAGACTCGTGCATCGCGGCACGACTAGCCGACAACACGTTCGTCAAACCTTTGGACAGTTACAGCAAGCTACTAGAAGGCTACGGCCACAACGCCAGGAACAACAACAATAACAACAACACCAGCAACAACAACAACACCGGACCGAAACCAGACCTGCATGACTCACCTTTCGGGCCAATCCCAGAGTCGTACGCGAAGCATATCGAGAACTTGGCCAACGGCTACAAAACAGAGTCGTCCCCGCTAGGCAAAGACGGGCTGCTCTTCAAGGGGGACCCGCCGCTGCCGCCAAGCTCCGCGTCGTCCATCGTGAACTTCTCGAAGCGCGAAGGGAGTCTCACCAACGGCATCGGCGCCGGTTTCGGCGTGACCAAGTCGGAATCCGGGACTCCAGCGTCAGCTCATTCTCCAGGCAGCAGCAGCTCTTCCCTTCCCAGCATTCTCAACTTCTCCACCAATCACCTGCGAGGAATGGCGGCCGGTGAAGGCGGATTGGCTGGTTATCTCAGCAGCTACAGCATGGGCGGGCCCTTACCCGGAAGTCTCAGTGGATCTGGAGGAGGAAGTGGCGGAGACAGCAGGCCGCCAGGTAGAGCATGGAGTCTGTACTACTTTTTGATATTACTCATCATTACTATTGTTGTTGTTTTTGTTGTTCTTACTATTATTGTCATCATCACAACATCTTCACCATCATCATCACCACTACCACCGCCATCACCACCACCGTCATCATCACCACTACACCGCCACCACCACCATCATCATCACCACTACCACCGCCGCCACCACCACCACCATAATCATCATTATCATCATCATCATCATCATCATCATCATCATCATATTCTTCTTCTTCTTCTTCTTCTTCTTCTTCTTCTTCTTCTTCTTCTTCTTCTTCTTCTTCTTCTTCTTCTTCTTCTTCTTATTCTTCTTGTTGTTATTATTATTATTATCATCATCATCATCATCATCATCATCATCATCATCATCATTATTATCATCATCATCATCATCATCATCATCATCATCATCATCATCATCATCATCATCATCATCATCACCACCACCACCACCACCACCACCACCACCACCACTACTACTACTACTACTACTACTACTACTACTACTACTACTACTACTACTACTACTACTACTACTACTACTACTACTACTACTACTACTACTACTACTACTACTACTACTACTACTACTACTACTACTACTACTACTACTACTACTACTATCAATATTGGTTCCGACCTTGACACCCAATATGACTGACTATGTCTATGACAGGGGGCGGATCTGGTCAGCCTGGGGGCGGGTCCGAGGGCGGTCTAGCCCGAGCAAGCCCCAACAACAAACTGGCGTGCAGGTTCTGCGGGAAGACTTTCTCTCAGGCAGGCTACATCAAGGTCAGTCCTATGTCTTCCATTGTCTTCATTACTAAAAATAAATCTGACTTTACTTAGTTTTATAACTTTTATCCGTGTGTCGTCATACAACCCTCTTGGCCAATGGGTTGTCAAACTTTTCCCCTTAGTTTGCATAGACTTACTGGATTTATTTTTTTCAATAGTTCAACGCTGCGTAAATTACCGTCCATAGCCAGTAAAAGAGCAAATAGTTTACAAAAGACATAAAATGATTATATTATTAAATCAGTTATGATGCTTAACATAGTACTCTAGGTGCATGACGTTGATGTTACAGAAGGATGGCTAGAGGAAAGGAACTTGTTTCTTAATTCACTACAAACATAGAGATCTGTGAGGCGCGTATTCACACACAGGTCCCAACCTTAACGCTCTAACTTATATCTCATTGTGTCTTAAGCTTGCTACTCTGTCTCTCTCTCCCCCTCTCTCCCTTTCTTACTCACTCTCAATGCCTCCCTATCAATCTGCCTCTCTCTCTATCTCTATTTCCCCAACCCACCAACACAAATTACATTTGCATCATGATTCATATCTCGAGAACACCAAATAGCTCAACATTGACAGCATTGGATTGGTATTAAAAAGAATATGGGTTTGAACCTCGACTGCGTCAATCTCCTGATAGGGTTGGTAGCACCTAATCACCTCGCCTCATCTTTAGCCTGACGGAAGAAACCTCGTCCGCGTTCGTATAAAATTCTTCGTAAAAACAATTCATGACAATACAGCTAGCCTCAGAACGATCAGAAGTCACGATCAACTAGTCACAGTGAAACTAACGGGAGAACGGAAGATGTCACGATAGATCTACAACAGTTAGACTTATCAAAGACCGGGAGTTGTCACGATAGATCTACAACAGTTAGACTTATCAAAGACCGGGAGTTGTCACGATAGATCTACAACAGTTAGACTTATCAAAGACCGGGAGTTGTCACGATAGATCTACAACAGTTAGACTTATCAAAGACCGGGAGTTGTCACGATAAACCTACAACAGTTAGACTTATCAAAGACCGGGAGTTGTCACGATAAACCTACAACAGTTAGACTAATCAAAGACCGGGAGTTGTCACGATAAACCTACAGCAGTTAGACTAATCAAAGACCGGGATTTGTCACGATAAATCTACAACAGTTAGACTAATCAAAGACCGGGAGTTGTCACGATAAACCTACAACAGTTAGACTGATCAAAGACCGGGAGTTGTCACGATAAACCTACAACAGTTAGACTAATCAAAGACCGGGAGTTGTCACGATAAACCTACAACAGTTAGACTTATCAAAGACCGGGAGTTGTCACGATAAACCTACAACAGTTAGACTAATCAAAGACCGGGAGTTGTCACGATAGATCTACAACAGTTAGACTAATCAAAGACCGGGAGTTGTCACGATAGATCTACAACAGTTAGACTAATCAAAGACCGGGAGTTGTCACAGTAAACTTATGACAGGAAACTAGAGAAAAAACGGAAATTGTCATGATAAGCTTATGATAGTACAATCAACAAAATAACGGAAGAAAAATGTCATAAACTTGAATATGACTGTAACTGATAAAGAACAAAAGGAAGTTTTAATGATTAACTTAGATTAAATCTAACCAGAAAACAAAAATAAATTTTCACGATTAACTTATGACAGCAAAACTAATTAAAGAATTGCAGAAAGTTGCCACGATAAAGTCAACAAAATAACGGAAGGAAAATGTCCATAAACTATGACAGTATAAAGAAAGAAAAGTTTTAATGATAAACTTATGTCAATAAATCTAACCAAAGAACTGTAGGAAGTTTCACGACAAACTTATGACAGTAAAAAGTTAAACAAAGAACTGTAGGAATTTGTCACGATAAACTTATGACAAAAAGAATAAACAAAGAACGATAGAAAGTTTTAAGATAAACTTAAGACGGTAAGAGTAACCAAAGAACTGTAGAAAGTTGTCACGATAAATCTATGTCAGTAATGCTACCCAAATAACGGAATTTGTCACGATAAACTTATGACAATAAAACCATCAAATTAAAGATGAGCGGAAGTTGTCACAGCGCATGACTGTATGTGTATGTGTGTATGTGTTTCCTGCCCAGGCCCATGAGCGACTCCACACAGGCGAGAAACCGTTCGCCTGCTCCGTGTGCGGCAAGAGGTTCAGTGACCCCAGCAACTGGAAGAAACACGAGCGGGTCCACGCTAACAACAAGAAGGCGCCGGGCACTGGCGGTCATGTGACAGGGCTTGACCACTCGGACAGCAAGGTGAGTGACCGGCTTGTCGTCGATTGTTATAATTGATGAATTTGTTGCGTTTTTGGCTTTATTTCTTACTCTCTCTTTCTGTCTGTCTCTCTTTCTGTCTGTCTGTCTGTCTGTCTCTCTCTCTCTCTCTCTCTCTCTCTCTCTCTCTCTCTCTCTCTCTCTCTCTCTCTCTCTGGTTCCTGTTTTGTCTTGACCTTTCCTTTCTCGTCAGCTTCAGCTCACTCTTTTTCTTCATCATTATCCTTCCCCCTCTTCCCTCAGCTCACTCTGACTCTCTCTCTCTCTCTCTCTCTCTCTCTCTCTCTCTCTCTCTCTCTCTCTCTCTCTCTCTCTCTCTCTCTCTCTCTCTCTCTCTCTCATACGCATATATCCTAATTCTTGTTCAATTCGCTTGAATATTACCCAGCTTTGCCCAGAAGTCATTTGAAAAAAAATATTCTTCTCTTCAAAATTTCTATTGTCATTTCATGGAATATTATATCAAAGCTTTACTAACCTGGGTGCGCCACTAACTCCATTAAAAAAATAAGTAAGTAAATAAATAAATAAATGAATGAATAAGTTTATTATAGCATCTACTCACTGCTTACCTTTTGTATGCCTTACCAAATTCACGCAGATTTATATATCCAGCCTTTTCTATAATAAACACTATGGCCGTATTGTGTTATGATTATTTTGAATGTATTTTTATGACTTTTTGCCCTTATGAGCACCACACTTTACTTTATCACTGATATTGCTCTTTTTCCTCACTTCAATTCACTAAATCCAGCACCGAATGTTCAAATCTCCAGCTCTGTGGACGCAGTTCTTTCTCTATCAATCTGGAATCTTTCCTCTTATGATTGGTCCGTTATCACCGGGAAGATTACATTTTCGCTCTGATATTCTTTATCTCCTCTTCTCTCATCAAATCCAGAGATAGTTGGAGATTGGTTTTGTTTTGTTTTGTTTTGTTTTGTTTTTTCCTTTCTTTCTTTCTTTCTTTCTTTCTTTCTTCAGATCTCATTTCGAAAGATATTTGAAACCTTCTTTCTATCATTTTTTTTTTTAATCATTTTCGTTAGGCAGATGAGAAATGTGATATCGATCAAACATAATTCCCCCCCCCCCTCTCTCTCTCTCTCCCTCCCTCTCTCTCCCTCTCCCTCTCTCTCGTTCTGTCTGTCTCTCTTTTGTTCTGTCTCTTTTTATCTCACTCTCTCTCTGCCTCTCTATCTCTAGTTCTCTTCCTCTCTCTTTCTCTCTCCTCCGCTCTCTCTCTCTCTCTCTCTCTCTCTCTCTCTCTCTCTCTCTCTCTCTCTCTCTCTTCCTCCCTGGCAAATGCTGATCCGTTTCGTGGGTTGCTTTTCATACAAAGTTCAAAATGCATTTTCTCTCCCTTTCTCTTTGCTCGTCTCTTAACTTTTCATCTATGTCTCTAGAGGCAATTAGCTTGTCTTACTCTTTCTCTCGTGACTCTCATAATTATGTCTTTCGTTTATCTCTCTCTTTCTCTCTCTCTCTCTCTGTCTCTCTTCTCTCTGTGTGTCTCTCTCTCCCTCTCTCTCTCTCTGTCTCTGTCTCTCTGTCTCTCTCTCTCCCACTCTCTCTCTCAGTCTCTCTGTTTCACACACACACACACACACACACCCATCGTTCCATACAGCGTTCCATAGTATATGACCATTCACAATTTCAAATGTTCCCTTGATCATTCTGTTCTACACACAAAGCTAGGACTTACGGTATCCAGCCCCCATGAACCTATACAGTGCGTTGTACAATATAAAAGAATACATTTGAAAGTAAATTACTTGAATTTATTTCCCTCCTTTCTTACTTCAGGCTTTCGTAACTTCTCGCAATGTAAGGCAAGAGAAAGTATGTGTATGTGGTTGGGGGAAAAAAAGGGGGAATTTTTTTTTTTTTTTTTTTTTTTTTTTTGGGGGGGGGGGGGAGGGGGGGGAAAGAGAAAAGAAGATATTTATACGCACACTGTAGTTTCCATAAAAAACGTTTGATCTTTAATTTCAGCTGCCACACTCTCTCATTATCTTCTCTTTACTTGGAGTTAGACATACGTTTTAAGAGAACCAGATTTTTGTTGGGGTTTGTGATTCTACCTGGTGAGAAGACATTGTTGTCGTGTATGGTAGAGATGTTGTCATCATAGTTTCTCCAATAATACGTCTGAGTGTAATAATAACGAAGTTGAAGTGTTTCGGTGTTCGCAGTAGTTGTAGTTATAAACTGATGGTCGCGCCTCAAGAAGACACAGGATTAGAAACAAAAGACACCAGCAGCAGCTACAACAACAAAAGTAACAGTAAATTTAGCAACAACAAAAACAACAGGAACATCAGCAATAGCAGTTGTATATTGTCTCTCTTCCACATACTACAAAAATAGGTGTTTTATGTATATACGCAGGATAAGAATGGTTAAAAAAAAAAAATTCATAGAGGTATAGAAAATAATGCAACTGCACGTATGAAAACTGTGTATTTTTTGGACATACATCACCAGAATGACGGCAATTTCATTCTTCATTATATTGAGGAAATAGAGAGCACAACAGGAGCAAAAAAGAGGTACACAAAGTAAAAACACGCACGCACACACCCACACAGAAATATAAAGAACAGAGAGAGAGAGAGAGAGAGAGAGAGAGAGAGAGAGAGAGAGAGAGAGAGAGAGAGAGAGGCACAGACAGAGAGAGAGAAAGAGAAAGAGGAGAGAGAGAGAGAGAGAGAGAGAGAGGCACAGACAGAGAGAGAGAAAGAGGAGAGAGAGAGAGAGAGAGAGAGTGAGTGACACACACACACACACACACACAACGAGCCCACCACCCCTGCGTGTGGAGCAGAAAGCCCTCGGCTCTGATCCGGTAATGGCCGCGGCCTAACATGGCGCTAAGAGGATTTCGGGAAGGGAGATGAGCGAAAATAGTAGACAAGGTCAGAGGTGAAGGTCACGCTGGCCTCTGGGTAAGAGGTCTGTTGTGACATGCGTTTTTTTGTCCTTGTTGTGAAAGATCCGGACGGGCAGTTCCTGTTACCCTCTCATTTTCAGCTTTCAGGCCGGGATCATCAATTTCGAGGCCCGATCATTCTTCTCTCGAGGTCACTGCTCTTGCTGAGCGTGTCTCGCGTGCGTCCTTCCTCTCTCTTGTATCTATCTATACAGTTTACGCGGGTTGTTCTATCAAATCAGTTTTTTCTCCTTCAAAAGTTGTGAGATCGTAGTGGACAAACATCTGTACTAGGAAAAATAGTTTTCTAGTATTTGGAATTATTCAATCACTAGTTTTATAATAGTTTAAGAAAAATGTTGATGTTCTCCATCCCTGTATGAAAAGATTACAGGGGGAGATATGAGAGAGAGACAGACAGACAGACAGACAGACAGACAGACAGAGACAGAGAATGTGTAGTGTGTGTGTGTGTGTGTGCGCGCGCGCGTTTTACACCATACCAAGGATAACTCGTTAACTAATTTTAAAAATGCGTCCTACTTTCTTCAACATTTTTTTTTCTAAGTATTTTCCTCCTCTTCCACCACCACTACCACCACCACAAGTAACATCAATTGCCTGAGATTTATGTTAAGGATGCGAAAGAAAGACCACAATACGATGTTTTCCACAAGGACGCAATATTGATTAATCCTTTTTTTTCCCCAGTCCTTGCATCTGTACGGAGAATAGTAATACTGTGCAATATGGCGCTTTCCCAGCAACCCACTTCTCACATACTAAAGCGACAATTACATTTAAGTACTCGGGCGGCCGCGACCAGCTCTACCAACCGTCAAAATAGATTGGGGCTGTCTCCACAATTACCGTGGAAACAGGGCCGGCGCTACCACCGCAATCACCGTGGTAATAGGCAGGCACTATTGACACAATTACCGTGTGAAGTGCGTGCGTGCGTGCGAGTGAGCGCTGCAGCTCCTGTGTTAGTCCCGCCTCCATGGTATTTCGTTAATTCTTTTTCCTGAATAACACTCTTTATTGGAAGACTTAATGGGCAATAAGAGTGCACTCGCGTGTGCACACACACATATATAGCGTGCACACTTGATTTTACTTTCGTTTTTACTTTTTAAAATTTTTTTTTTCGTAAGTACAACTTTAGTTTCTATCAATTCTTCCTCTCTCAACAAAATCGGACTGAAATCTGAATTTAGTGTCACTGAGATTAAGATTTTTTTAAAAAAAGAAGAGAAAACCCATATTTAAAAAAAAAACCACCCTGTCATTTTATATGCGAAAATCTAATCTTTCAAAATTGAAACTTTATCATCACGAGTTAAAATTCATTTACGGACATCCTTGCGGTTTTTGTTTTTGTTTTTATTTTTTTTGGGGGGTTTTTTTTTAAGTCTATGGACTCGATGTCATAATTATTACGCTTATTATTATTATTATTATTATTATTATTATTATTATCAACATTTTTTTTTCGGTGGACATGAAAGATCTATCTAGATATTATTTTCTGAAAGTATTTTGCGCAGTTGAAAGCATAATTACATTCTGTGTGCTTGTGTTGATTTAGTGACATAGATTAAGGGAAGCAAAAATGGCGATACTATTTGGTATTTGATCAATTTTGTTTTAATATCAAAATTCCATTTATAGATTTGCCACATTAACTCTAATATAGATTGTATGTCTGAACGCAACAAATTAGTGTGGTAGGATAAGATATTAATTTGCCATGATTAACTTGTGTGCGACTTATGTACGAATATTATGGGCTTCACAATTATTTAAAAAATGTTGATGATAACCGTTTTTTTTGTTTTTGAAGAAAAATATATATGCCCAAATAAACAACGTTTTTTTTGTTTTGTTTTGTTTCAGTATTGAACAAATTATTTTCTTTTGTGTTGCAACTATTATGTTTTTTAACTGCACCACCCCCATCCCCCTCCCCCTTTCTCAATGCTCATCCAGTTTTCGCACACTTATTCTTATCTTTCTACATCTTATGTCTTCATAATGTGCTCTGAAACTAATTGAGTGTTTGTTCATCCTCCCATATCTCATGTCAACATCCTGTAATCAGTGTCTTTTTGATTAACCGAGCCTTTCCGTAATCAGCCCTATAGTGGTATATAAGAATAGATTATCGGTTCAGTTAGCTAGACGCTCATCAGTTTTGAAAGAAAAAAAAATTAAAGAATCACCCTCTTATACTTTCTTTAAAGTAATAGTTACAAAAGGAAAAAAAAAAAACCAGAGGTCGGCCGTCTCAGTTATTCTTTTCTTCCATAACGCTGAGTGATAATAGTAATGATGATAATAGTAATAATAATAATAATAATAATAATAATAATAATAATAATAATAATAATAATAATAATAATAATAATAATAATAATAATAATAATAATAATAATAATAATAATAATAGTAATAATAATAATAATAATAATAATAATAATAATAGTAATATTTATAAAGGAAAAAAAAAAACAGAGGTCGGCCGTCTCAGTTATTCTTTTCTTCCATAACGCTGAGTGATATGAGTAATAATAATAATAATAATAATAATAATAATAATAATAATAATAATAATAATAACAATAATAATAATAATAATAATAATAATAATAATAATAATAATAATAATAATAATAATAATAATAATAATAATAATAATAATAATAATAATAATAATAATAGTAATAACAATAATAATAATAATAATAATAATAGTAGTAGTAATAATAATAATAATAATAATAATAATAATAATAATAATAATAATAATAATTATAATAATAATAATAATAATAATAATTATTATTATTATTAAGAAGAAGAAGAAGAAGAATATGATGAGGATGATGAAGGAGAAGAAGAAGATGATGATGATAAATAATGATAATAATAATAATAACAATAACAACAACAACAGCAACAACAACAACAATAATAATAATAATAATAATAATAATAATAATAATAATAATAATAATAATAATAATAATAATAATAATGATCATAATCGGTATCTCAACAAACACACTAAAAGACCTCGGTGTTTCCGAAAGGTTCCAATTCTCTCTAGACATCTTATCTCCCATTTCGAAAGATTCCTCGCAGTTTTTGCGTTTGTCTTTCTTTGGTTTAGTTTCTTACATATTCCTTCACATTGCCGTCATGAGATTTCCCTCGTCTCCGAAGATCATCTCTATCTCATGGGCTGTCGATTCCCACCTCTTTTCTTGACTGATGATATGTGACTGTAACTCACTGACTCACCCACGTCTAAATGTCTGTATCAGGGAACAGTAGATTTAAAAAAAAAGACTTTATCGGGACTAGGATCGTAGAGCTATCGGCAACCTCTCAGAGACCAATGTGGCAGTGAGTTACAGAAAGACCAACAAGTCATACTGAAGTTCAACATTTCATATTGGTTTGAGTTTTCGCGTCAAATTGCGCTATTATATATGGCGCAACTCCAAGCAGATAGAGAGCTAAAGCATGGCTATCTTAAGGACACGACATTGTCTCTTCTGAAGAATATGGGAAATGCGATGAAAGCAAACACATGGATTTCAAAGGACATTGTCTTCTCTCAAGAATAATATGGTTTGTGCAATGGAAGCAAGCGCATTGATTTACATAGGACATAGTCACCGCTTCTGAAGAAATTGAGAAATGCTGTAGAAGCAAAGGTTTACAAACTGGTCAACACCACACAGAGCAAGAATAGAATGACTGGCTGTATGGAAAATCCAAGGCGCCGTCGATAGCTGGATCCAGTTCTGGACCTCCGCTGATTTATTGACGGTGACTGACACCCTCACGGCAGGACCAGAATGGGTCGGTGGACAGGTGGAGAAATGGGTTGGGAGGGCAAGTGGATCACGAAACGCTAGCGACTGACGAACCATGAAATAAGCCACAAGGCTGGGATGGTGTCGTGTTTGACTTGCCCGTCTTCCATGTAGAATGGCAGAGACTCGACTATTCTGAAGATGATGGCTACTCTCACTTCAACCTTCATACTACCAGGATCACACCTGTATTGAACAATATAATCATTGGCGACTAGTATATCCTCTTGAAGCATGACATACTGCTTAATCTCATGGGTTCTCTTTCTTTCAAATCTTACGCATACCGTGTGATCTATTGCCAGACTCATTGCTCGGAAAGTGCAATCTAGTGTTCAGCATTTACCAGAATCTCACATGTTCCCTTTGTTTCATCACCAGACACATTCATTGTACAATTTCGTTTTCTCTATTCACTACAATATCCATTCTATTCCCTGAACTTTTTCACTTTAATCATTGTAAAACACAGTCACGCCTTTTTCCATTTGCTACCAATCCAACCTTTTTCCTGAATTGCAGAAATCCTTCTATACCATTAAGTACCAATTTTTTCCCCCTGTGATACATTGCCTAAACCGATGGTCTGGCTTACATCACAGTTGACCAATCTTACTTTATCCCCGTATTACCTATACTTGATGTTCTGACATCCCGCCTCCACTGTGTAACCCCTTGTCCAATCAAACTGTCGTATCCTCTAACTGCGGTGTCCCGGTTCTCCCTACAAGGTAAAGCACTTTTTCATCAAATCTATGTCGTCCCTCGTGACCTCGTCTCTCCAACACCGACTGGCCATGCGCTACCACCACCACCATCATCACCATCACGAGTTTGGCGCGGCCGGACCAATCATGTGCAAGATCTGCGGCAAGATGTTCTCCAGCCAATCGAGTTTGAGCACGCACAAGCGCATACACACTGGTGAACGCCCCTATAGGTGGGTTACGGGTCAGATTGTGGGAGGCAAAATACAGGGCATGGATTGTAGAAGTTCCAGAGATTTGTAGAAAGGGCTTGTGGGGGAAAAGAGCAGTTTTATGTATTACAAGGGGGCAGTAGCCTTTGTTGACCTCGCATGAGAAAGTTAAAGGAAGGCAACTTTAAAGGCCCTGGTTCAGATTGAAATAATCTTTACCTTGTGAAAAATCTACAGTCAGATTGATAAAATTTGAAAACATTTTTTAGAATGCGGTGGAGGAATTGAACGATAACAACCTCTTCATACGGCAACCTTTGTAAGACATCATAATGACAAAGCAAAGAACTAGTTCGTATTGCAAGTAAAAATAAATGAGATGGTTTAAAAAATATGCCCATCCGAGCTGATGTCCCTCCTAACTGGGGGGAAAGAGTTATACAGGAAGTTTAGGTTTCGTTAACTTTCTGTTTAAAATTTTAGACTTCCCCCCTGTGAAATTTGAAACATAAAAGTCCGTCCACGAGAACAGTAAAGAGTTGATCCGATATCTCTGAGAGAGATAAAGAGTTGATCCGTAATCTCTGGAATAGATTGAAGAGTTGATCTGATATCTCTGGGAGAGAGTAGAGAGTTGATCTGATATCTCTGGGATAGAGTAAAGCGTTGATGGGATATCTCTGGGATAGAGTAAAGAGTTGATGGAATATCTCTGGGAGAGAGTAAAGAGTTGATCGGATATCTCTGGGATAGAGTTAAGCGTTGATGGGATATCTCTGGGATAGAGTAAAGAGTTGATCGAATATCTCTGGGAGAGAATAAAGAGTTGATGGAATATCTCTGGGATAGAGTAAAGAGTTGATCGGATATCTCTGGGATAGAGTTAAGCGTTGATGGGATATCTCTGGGATAGAGTAAAGAGTTGATCGAATATCTCTGGGATAGAGTTAAGAGTTGATGGGATATCTCTGGGATAGAGTAAAGAGTTGATGGGATATCTCTGGGAGAGAGTAAAGAGTTGATGGGATATCTCTGGGAGAGAGTAAAGAGTTGATGGGATATTTCTGGGATAGAGTAAAGCGTTGATGGGATATCTCTGGGAGAGAGTAAAGAGTTGATGGGATATTTCTGGGATAGAGTAAAGCGTTGATGGGATATCTCTGGGATAGAGTAAAGAGTTGATTGGATATTTCTGGGATAGAGTAAAGCGTTGATGGGATATCTCTGGGACAGAGTAAAGAGTTGATCGGATATCTCTGGGATAGAGTTAAGCGTTGATGGGATATCTCTGGGACAGAGTAAAGAGTTGATCAGATATCTTTGGGATAGAGTAAAGAGTTGATGGGATACCTCTGGGATAGAGTAAAGAGTTGATCGGATATCTCTGGGAGAGAATAAAGAGTTGATGGGATATCTCTGGGATAGAGTAAAGAGTTGATCGGATATCTCTGGGAGAGAATAAAGAGTTGATGGAATATCTCTGGGATAGAGTAAAGAGTTGATCGGATATCTCTGGGACAGAGTAAAGAGTTGATGGGATACCTCTGGGATAGAGTAAAGAGTTGATCGGATATCTCTGGAATAGAGTAAAGAGTTGATCGGATATTTTTTTTTAAATAATGTAAATGCCGACTATTTTCGTGGAAATTTATCAGTTTTTTTTAAAGAAAACAAATGTTATATTGAAAAAAAAAAAAACAAAAAAAACCAGGGACCAAAACTCGTCAGGATACTAGGGGTTTTCCAAGCGTACGGCAAAGATGTAACAAGAGCGATACTCGTCATTCAAACTGAAAGTGATAATCATAACACTGTCTGTGTATATTGAACAAGTTTTTTCCTCTACTTTTTCTTTTCTTTTTTTTTTTTTTTTTTTTTTTGGGGGGGGGGGGGGGGGGGGGGAGGAAAATGGAAAAATAGTAGACAAGGAATGTTTCGATCATTATAGGTAGAGGGAAATGGAAAAATAGTAGACAAGGAATGTTTCAATCATTATAGGTAGAGGGAAATGGAAAAATAGTAGACAAGGAATGTTTCGATCATTATAGGTAAAGGGAAATGCAGAAAGAGGCGAAACGGCGACTTTATCATCTAAGGAACAGTTATAAGAAGTAGTTTGGGAAGAGATTATATTCTGACCCAATTTTAAGGTCCTCAAATCATGATAGTCGGGCATACGTTGTGATATATTTTTTTATTAACTTTTATATTATAGAGCATCACTCCTTTACTTACGTAGATTTTTTTTGGTTTATTATGAGGTGAATGGGAAAAAAGATGGTTTTTTTTTTAATCGTGAAATAACCCGAACTACTAAAAGTTAAAAACATGCAAGGTTAAAAGTTGGCTAAAACAAAAATTAAAAGAAAAAATGTCCATTTTCACGATGTTTAAAAACTCTGAAAAACACAGCTCGTATTAAAGGGAAGTTTAACAGCAGTTTGTTTAAGAATAGAATTTTGTAAATTTTCTGGAATTTCTGTGAACGGAAAGGTGACTAATGCCAGCCTTCTCCTGACCCCCCACCCTGACCCCTGACCCCTGACCTTGTGTGTCGTCCCTAGGTGCCGCTCCTGTGGGAAAAGCTTTACCCAGATCGGTACCCTAAGGACACACGAGAGGATTCACACGGGGGAGAAACCTTACATTTGCAAGGTGGGTCGGGGGGATCACGGGGTCATCGACTTGAGGTCGCGGGTTCAAGGTCGGCAGATGACGTTTAGTCAGTCTAGTTTGAGAGGACTTTTTTTTGTCATTTAAAAAAAATGTAAGTCAATAATAAAAGTAATTCCTACCGTACTTTTCGAAGATTAACTATATAGATCAGAAATGTAAGTCAATAATAAAAGTAATTCCTACCGTACTTTTCGAAGATTAACTATATAGATCAGAAATGTAAGTCAATAATAAAAGTAATTCCTACCGCACTTTTCGAAGATTAACTATATAGATCAGAAATGTAAGTCAATAATAAAAGTAATTCCTACCGTACTTTTCGAAGATTAACTATATAGATCAGAAATCTTCGTTTTTGTTGACCTTAACAGTTTAGATAGAAGAGAATGCCTTACCAATCTTCAAGGTCAGTAGTTCCAAGGTCATGGTTAATATTAGATTTAAATTTTTTTTAAACAGAAATCGATGGAGTTCAAATCGAGCGTAAAATTTGATTTAAAAAAAAAAGGGGGGGGGGGATAGCCGCGGGTGGGAAGAAGGGGAGGGTAAACAGTATTTAAGGACATAGAGAGGGCTACAGATAAATATACAATGTCATTCTCTTTTCTTTTCAAGACTTGTATGTTTAAAGTATATTGCAAATCTTTTAACGGTTTGTTGAAGCGGCTGTCAGGTGTTGGGAGTGAGAAACACATGTCTTCATCATATAGAATTTGCGTTGCTTGGTCGGATATTGTACAGCCAGGCCCTTATTGATTTGTGATTGTTTTTAGAACCACTCACGTGACGTCACACCTTTTCTCTCATGAGAGAGATTCACAAGCAAACTTAAGCTTTTTTATGCAGAGGTATGGGGGGGGGGGGGGGGGGAAAAATATAAAGAGGGAGAGAGAGAGAGATACAGTTACAGGAAGGAATACGACGGGGGCATTATGACTCGCCCATTTTTTCCTTCTCTTTCCTTCGACAAAACCTTTTTAATTTCCCCTACCCACAATTCTCCAAATTGTGCACAATCAATATTTCAAAATGCCAAGGCGTTCACATTTGTCCAGGTCTAGGTTGGGCAACACAGAACAGAATTTTCACATGTTGTTCTCGCGTGTTTTGGGAATTTTTTCCCCTGAGTGACTTTAATTTCGATGCTATGGACTTTGCTTTGCATCTCAGGTGACAGGTATACTCTGGCAGAGAGAGAGAAGAAGAAGAAGAAGTAGAAGATCGAAGGTCACACTGATAGACAAATAGGGAGACATGAATGCATAGAGACCGGTGGCGAGCTGAACAGATTAAAATTGGAGAGAAACCAAACGAGAGAGTGAGAGAGAGAGAGAGAGAGAGAGAGAGAGAGACACACACACACACACACCCTAGCTACCACACTGATCATCTATTGTGAGTGCGACCACTGTACTCGGAGGGGAACAAGCAAATCCCAACACAAGATGGTAATAAGCTTTTCACAGTTGAAGAAATTGCTGAGAATGGTATCACTTTCTTCTTCTTCTATTTTTTTTTTTAACCTTCTCTGAATTCACTTCTTCAGATGTGGTTTCACATTCTGCGGACTCTTTCGGTAACATCCGGTTTTCTCCTGGCATTATACAAACCTGGTTATCGCTTCGTTCACCGATTCAATCTGACCTTCTGGTTTTTCCAGGTGTCAAAGTCTTCCTGAAAATTCCATTGTGGTAGTCTTTTACTTGAGATAATGTCGCTACTTCTCTCTCTTTCTCTCTCTCACTCTCTCTTACCGTTTCGTGTCACCGTCACACCGTTTAACCCATAATTCAACTCTGCACTCCATTTTGTTTTACATTACATGTGTTTGTTGTTGTTTGTGTATTTATTCTTTTCTTGCATTTTCATCAACTACGCAATACATGTCCTATTTAACTTAGATTAATTTTGAGTCTCAACTTAATATCTCTTTTTAATGAAAAAAAAAAAATATTCACCTTACAACATCCTATCCATGGCATATCCTCATGCTATCCTGTTTAGTCTCTCAGATTTTGAATACCATCTTGTGAAGTAAATGCTACCAACACTCGTATTACTTTCCGCCTTATCTTAATATCCACAGCTTTTACAACTGTGCACACTTTACTTCCCATGTTGCTAATACTTGCTTTTGCCAACAGCGTTTCAAGTACTCCACGCTTTCCGCTTGCTTCGCCTTTTACAATTTAATGGCTTGTACACCTGACGCAGGGGTTGAATATAATTATATGCTTATTTACCTAACAACTTACTTATCTATCTATCTATCTATCTATCTATCTATCTATCTATCTATCTATCTATCTATCTATCTATCTATCTATCTATCTATCTATCTATCTATCTGTCTATCTATATCTATCTATCCATCTATCTATCTATCTATCTATCTATCCATCTATCTATCTATCTATCGATTTATCTATCTATCTACCTTCCTATCTATCTATCTTTTTATTTATTTATCTGTTATTGTGCCTATCGCATAATCCTCTCAGCATATGTGATTCTATTTCTCTCATTCGTTGTCTCCTATTTTCACTTTCACTCTATCCCTCTATTCCCTTCTCTCTCTCACTCGTACACTCTCTCCAACTCTCTCTCTCTCTCTCTCTCTCTCTCTCTCTCTCTCTCTCTCTCTCTCTCTCTCTCTCTCTCTCTCTCTCTCTCTCCCTCTCTCTCTCTCTCTCTCTCTCTCTCTCTCTCTCTCTCTCTCTCTCTCTCTCTCTCACACACACACACACACAGATGATATCATTCATCTTATAGTTTGCTATTTTTTGTTTTACATCGAAAGGAAAACAAAATGTCCAACTGGACAGAACGCCTAGTCACATGTGCGATGCGATGTAATTTTATAAAGTTCTTTAATAATAATAATAATAAGAAGAAGAAGAAGAAGAAGAAGAAGAAGAAGAAAAAAATAACCCCCCTCCACCAGATATTTCCAGTTTTCATTCACATCTGTCAAATGTGTGAAGAAATGACAAAAGAGATGCTTAATTCTCAATAGTGCGTAAAATCTTTTTTTTTTTTTTTTTTTGTTTCATGTTGAAACCTTATTGGACTTAATCCTATGCCAACAAATAATTTCCCCCCAGGTATGCGGCCGTACGTTCGCGCAGAGCGGTAGTTTCCGCATGCACGAGAGGCGTCACATGACCGACAGCATCCAGCGGTGTCACATCTGCTACAACACGTTCTCCTCCTGGCAGGAGCTGCAGCGACACATGGCCACACACCCTCAGGTGAGAAGGGGGGGGGGTGGAAGAGAGAAAGAGGGAGAGGGAGAGAGAGAGAGAGAGAGAGAGAGAGAGAGAGAGAGAGAGAGAGAGAGAGAGAGAGAGAGAGAGAGAGAGAGAGAGAGAGAGAGAGAGAGGAGGTGGAAGTGGAGATAGAGAGGGCTAGCTTTGGAGAAAGAAAGGGAAATGTAGAGGTACAAAGAGAGAGGAGGAGGAGGTAGAGATAGAGAGGGTTGAGGGGAGAGAGAAGAAGAAGAAGGAGGAAATAGAGAAGAACAGGGAGAGGGCCAAAACGGAGGGGGGTGGGGGTGGAGAGAGAGACAGAAAGAGAGATACCTTTGTTTCGGCTGGTAATAACTCATCAGTTTAAGTGGCTACAACTATAACTAATCTATCAACCAACCAACCAACCGATCAATCAACGGAACAACCAATCAACCAGCCAACCATTCTATCTACCCAGGTCACTCAGGCCATCATGGAGTTTGAGGAAGGCAACCAGGGCCTGATGGAACGCTTGAACTCTGACCTCGGAGGTCCGCTCAGCGACGGGGGTATAGGTCAACTCGGCCACCCTGACCCCGACGGCCCGCCGGGTCACAGCTTGCTACAAGGTGAGAGGTCAAGGCCAGGTCAAGGGCTTTTAGTGCTCTAGGTTCTACTAATGTGAGGAATCATAGTGGGAATAGCATTTCGTTTTCGGGAAACAGCTGATGTTGAAATAGGCTGGGGAAAAAAGAGATGAAATTAGTTGTGGTTATTTTTTGTTTTTGTTGTTGTTAAATAAGAAATCAATAATGAAACTGACCATGAGGGTCAAAATATTTCAGCTTTAAAAGGCTCATCTCAATAAAGAAAGCTTCATTCTTACTGCTTTCTATCTGACACTCATTTTTAAAATAATCCACTACAGTAGGAAAATACCATGAACTACAATGTATATCATTGTGGCAGGGTTACGTATTGGGTGAAGGAGAACATTTTATGTGTTGATTAGTTTGGTGTAGATCATATTTTGAATGCGTATCCAAAAGTATAAGCAATTAAGATTCAAAAGATTGTTGGGGTTTTTTGTCTTTGCCCACCCCATACCCAAAAAAGAAGTAATGAAAAAAGGATAATTTCCTTATACTATGAGCCTTTGTCAAAGCTGTTTTAAACTAGCAATATTTCAAATAAAACATCTATTTATGTCAATGTATTTGTTAACTACAGCTCTATTACTCATATTTTCATTAAAACGGTTTATTGAAATATTACGTGCTAACTTCCCTTCTCACATACTAATCACGTTAATTATTTCTTACACAAAAACTATGAAAAAAAAAAAAACTCTATAAAAAATCTCCTGTCTGCTACTAGTTAATAAACTAGATCTATACTAACATTGTGCAGCAAGAAAGCTTCAAGCATTCCTACAGTTTTTATTTTGCATCATACCCAAGCTAGTGGCCACCGCTACTATATAACCACATCAGCCATGTACAGTCCCATAACGCTCTCTGCTTCCTAATGTCGGAACCCTAACTTTAGGCCTACAGCTCTCGGCGACCCATGACCTGTAAGGAGTTCGTTTTTTATAGACACATGGTTACTAGCTTCTCCTGCAGCTCCTAACAGCACCCACGAAATCAGTTCTCGCAATTGGTCTGCTTTGATAATATTTTCCCTCTTTTTGAGTTTTCTCCCTTATGTATATCTATGGCTATCGTTATGTTATTTCCTAAGCATCGGCATTAAATTTCTTTTATCCTTTATCTCTTACCCTATTTAAGGTATGGATGGCTATGCAATTTTAATTTATCCCCACCCATCCCCTATTTTTTTTTTTTTTTTTTTTTTTTTGAAAAAAAAAACAAAACAAAAAAAAAAACAAGAACAAACCAGATTATGTTTCCATACTTGTTACTCCCTTCTCTTGTCATTTAGCACTTAATTTTCTCCTGTTAGAGACCCAAGGAGGCCAACATGATTCCACAGAAACACTAACAGAGGGACAATCTAAAATCGTTACGCTCGTACCGATATGTCCTGATTCTGTAGAGAAGAGCCGATAATAGAATAGAGATGACTTTAAAAAGTCACAACTTGTTTGTCCCACAGCGAAATTTTTTATGAGAATGAGCTCGGTAATTGATAACCTACTCAACCATCTATGACAAAACCGCTTGTTTTTTTTATTACAACTTTACAACTTATATTTTGATCTCCCCACCCACCAAACCCTTTTTATGAAACACAGCAGTTGACAGTCCAAATGTTAAGAAAACATACAAAAAGAATTGTATTTCAAATGTGGCCTTCTTCTTTTCTTTTCCCTATATAGACAAAGATATCCCTCTCTGTTCACTTCCAAGGTGACAATTATACTAAGATCAGAGCTGATCATCACTCTTCATATACCTTTTACAATAGAAGTCTAGTTCTCTCAACCCCCACTTCTAAGGTGACAATTATATTAAGATCAGAGCTGATCATCATTCTTCATACACCCTTTACAATAGAAGTCTAGCTCTCTCAACCCCCACTTCTAAGGTGACAATTATATTAAGATCAGAGCTGATCATCATTCTTCATACACCCTTTACAATAGAAGTCTAGCTCTCTCAACCCCCACTTCTAAGGTGACAATTATATTAAGATCAGAGCTGATCATCATTCTTCATACACCCTTTACAATAGAAGTCTAGTTCTCTCAACCCCCACTTCTAAGGTGACAATTATATTAAGATCAGAGCTGATCATCATTCTTCATACACCCTTTACAATAGAAGTCTAGTTCTCTCAACCCCCACTTCTAAGGTGACAATTATATTAAGATCAGAGCTGATCATCATTCTTCATACACCCTTTACAATAGAAGTCTAGTTCTCTCAACCCCCACTTCTAAGGTGACAATTATATTAAGATCAGAGCTGATCATCATTCTTCATACACCCTTTACAATAGAAGTCTAGCTCTCTCAACCCCCACTTCTAAGGTGACAATTATATTAAGATCAGAGCTGATCATCATTCTTCATACACCTTTTACAATAGAAGTCTAGTTCTCTCAACCGCCACTTCTAAGGTGACAATTATATTAAGATCAGAGCTGAACATCATTCCTTATATTCCTTTTACAATAGAAGTCTAGCTCTCTCAACCCCCACTTCTAAGGTGACAATTATATTAAGATCAGAGCTGATCATCATTCTTCATACACCCTTTACAATAGAAGTCTAGCTCTCTCAACCCCCACTTCTAAGGTGACAATTATATTAAGATCAGAGCTGATCATCATTCCTTATATTCCGTTTACAATAGAAGTCTAGTTCTCTCAACCCCCACTTCTAAGGTGACAATTATATTAAGATCAGAGCTGATCATCATTCCTTATATTCCTTTTACAATAGAAGTCTAGCTCTAGCTCTACTCCCACGTTTCAGGCGATACTTATACTGAACTCCAATTGTAAGCTGAATCACAGTACAGCAAGCATTGAATAGTCGATCAGTTTGAGATCTTGAAATATGGAGAATTTATACTTTCGTTTTGTCCCTGACCACCACCTCGAAATTGTGTTAAATTGCATAAATAGTCAAATCCTTTGCACTGTTGAAATAGATCCCACTTCCCAACGCGAGTAATTAAGCTTACCTTTAAAAACTGTCATGAAAAGTCTACTCAGTCTTAATGCCAAGAAAGCAGTCTGCAGCATGCAGCTTGCCTTTAACTTACAAAACACCGTAACTTAGCCCGGTTAGTAATTTTTTTTCAGAAAGGTCAACTATGTCACACACACACACACAAAATATAATGAAGTTTCGGTCCAACATAAACTTCAAGGTTTACAAGCAGAAATGTATTTTCGGCAACAAATCAACATCTCCCCATCAGAATTTTATTATCTTTCACATTTCTTCCTTTTTCCTTTTTCCCCTTTGACCTTTCCCCCCCACAAAACTGCTCCAAATCGATTCTCTGAATCTTCCTTTCTCTCCGCCTCCCTCCGTACTGACCTCACTTCTGATTGGCTGAGCAGGCGACCACCGCAGTATCGGGGTTCCCCACCACCCCAGGTGCCCCCCGCCCCCTCTCCTGCCAGAATCACTTCTGCTCGACTCTGAGGCCGCAGCGTTTCACGTGCAGTCTCGAGGTGAGCGACCTTCACCTTTCACACCCCCTGACCCTTCCTTCATGATTCATTTCCTGTCTCCCATGGTTCATTTCCCTTACACTGCGAATGACATGCCTTCATGTTTCAGTCCAATGATGTTCCTTCATGATTCAGTCCAATGACATGCCTTCATGTTTCATTCCCATGACATTCCTTCATGTTTCATTCCCATGTCATACCTTCATGTTTCAGTCCAATGACATGCCTTCATGTTTCATTCCGAGGTTAAAGAGCATAAATTTCATCCGATTTCAGAGCATGTTTGTCAAATCATTGATCACGTAGGGAACGAAATATTTTGATTTTCTATTTGCAGTGGGGAAAAAAGATTCATTTTCATTTTTCACTTTTCACCTCTACATTTCCAAGTGAAAATTTTGTGATACTACGCTCATTTGCCCTATTCATTGATTTTTTCTACTTTGCAAAAAAACAACAACAACAAAACATTGGTATTTGTGTGACTCACATTCGAGTAACATCTTTCAATACAATTTTTTTTCATTTTGCACCCCTTTTCTTTGTGTTATTCACCACTCAACTCATTCAGATAAATATTGCCTGCCAATTCACCTTTCACGTGCATTAGTGATTCATCATTCATTTGTGAAGTTCTGTCTTTGACTATATACTCCCACCTGCCTCTATTTCTCGCCAGTCATCTTCCATTTGTATGCTGAGACGTAATTCATTAAAATAGTTTTACTGCAGTTTTGAAATAAAAAAAATCAGCTTAAATCATAGTTTTACATTACAGAGTCTGCAGCTTTTTGTCAAAACATATCAATAATAATTGAAAGGGTAACTTCTTGTTATCAGTAAAGTTGTGTCAAGAAGGATACGACTTTTTCCTTTTGGTTTTGCGTCAAAGTTCTAAAGAGCAAAGTTAAATTAAAGATGTGAAAATAATAGTTTTAAAAGGTAACCTTTTGACTTTTTTCCCTTAACAAAGCGACCATATCAAAGTTCAACCAACCCGAAGTTATCGAACTTTAGCGAAAGACTCAATTAACTTTTAAAACATAATCAGTTAAGAATGCAATTTTAAAGCAATCATTTAGTCTAGCGCAACCTTTGAGTAAACCATTTCGGTTAATAGGAAAGATTTTCGTAAGTCCACGTAATACTTCTCCACACTTAAAGCATTTGTTCTGAACAGGGTTGTATGATTCTGTGGTAAATCAGATTGGACTGTAGGTACCCGCTATGTTATAATATTACAGGCTTTGCAGTTGAACCTACAGTAACGTAAGATAAAATCACGCTCCTTTAGAAGACGGATTTTCTCACCCAGATCCTGGTCACTTTCAAAATCTCTTGTAGGAACAGAAAAATTAAGGGATATAATATTATTGGCTCCTCAGATATGTGAATTGTCTATCATCATTTTATTCGTAGTAGTATTATTATTTTTTTTAATATTCAATCATTTTATTCCAAGTATAATTTTTTAATATTCAATTATTTTATGTGTAGTATTTTTTTTTTTAATATTCAGTCATTTTATACGTATGTACTCATCAGTAGCTCATATCTCTAATCCCAGCTTGTATTCTCGGCGGTTTGCTCTAGTTATAGCGCTTTGCTTAGGTATTTGGTCTGCATATTTATCTGCTTTTCAACGTATCATATTTATTTATAACCATTTAGAGCTTTCATTAACCAAACACCTCTTGTAGTTTTACCTCTTATGT
The DNA here is from genome assembly GCA_033675545.1 of Elysia crispata. Classification (NCBI taxonomy): domain Eukaryota; kingdom Metazoa; phylum Mollusca; class Gastropoda; family Plakobranchidae; genus Elysia; species Elysia crispata. The sequence goes on along the minus strand of JAWDGP010002732.1, from coordinate 484,725 downwards.
TACAGTAGCTGCCTAATCTAATGCTTATAGCTTTAAATACTTTTCCCCCACTTCACATTAGTTGACCATTATGATACAGAAGGGATAAGTTTAAATTTTTATATAAATTTTCTCCTGCTCTAAAATAGAAAACGAAGAGGAGATAAATGATGACGAAACCAAAAAAAAAAATAAATAAATAAAAAATTAAAATTAGACTAATTTTTGCCTCTCTTCCAACTACACTGCCACACCAGGCCTATACCCAGGACCCGGCCAGTTGCCTCCCTTCTCCTCTATCCTCCCGTTCCGGCCCCACCCAGGAGCCCCTCCGGCTTTCCCGCCAACTTTCCCGTCTGCCGCGCTGGGACTGTCGCTTCCGGTGACGTCGCACGCAGATCTGCTGACGAAGCACCCAATCTTTGGCGCCATGAACATGGCACTCGCTGGACCACAGGTAGGGAGGGTCGGATAAACTCATCGGTAGAACCAGTGTGAAGTCATCATGTTGTACTAGACCCTGGGTATTATGTCACAGTCTGCGTTTGTTCTGATTATGTTTTCAGAAGCTCAGAAGTAACCAACAGTCTATGCGAGAAATGTTTAGTAGAGGCTAAAGAAACGGCTGTAAGGAATGACTCAGCAACTGACTCACCGTTTTAGTTTTTGTTTATCTATGATTGCATATAGGCCGTCCACAGACCTTTTTGCACTCTAAAATGAAGCCCCCGTGAGGCAAGACGGAACCGAAAAGTCTAGGCCCCATATCTCGTATACAGTAACTATCCTGTCGTGTGAATAACAGAGACTATATTTCTAGAATTGTTAATAATTATGACAACGATTTGAAAAATGTCTTGACATTCTAGTTGCGCTTTTCTTAACGTACTTAACTTATCCCCCCCTTTTCCATGTTTAAATCCAATATATTTGCTTACTTCCATGGGCATTGAATATTTTTATGTGTATGCATACATGTCTTTTATTTCGTGAGGCCTTACCGTTGACTCATTTTAAAAAAAAAAAATTTTGTGTGTGAAGTACGTAAGTTTATGATTGGATGTTTCATATTGTAATCGAAATGCTTCATTCAGAATTTCACGGTAATCATGCATTGGGACTTACGAGTTATAAACTCATTAAAAAATTGTGTTTAGTTTAATGGTCATAGCTGGGTACTGGTTTACCAATATTTCACGATTAACGTCAACATAACTCTTTCTTCAAGCCTTCATTATATACATTAAATTTTACCCTTGTTTATGCTTATTTCGGTCAAAATCATTTTGAATTTGTAATTTAATCATTTGAAAAGTGGGGGGGGGGAAAGCATCAATTTGGAATAAATATAATTGTCAATTATTGTTGTGGTTGTTTGTTTTTTGTTTTTGTTTTTTGGGGGGGTTGTGTAACATCAGATGGTATGTGCCTGTTTGTCCTTTGTGAATGTTAAGGGAAAAAGGGAAGGTAAAACAAAACAAAAGCCATACGTGAAAAGAGGACAAAAAACCAAACAAAACTTTCATTGATTCTTAATTTTCTTCTCAGCACCCGCATCATCCTCCACCTCCACCACCCCCTCCTCCACACCATCACCATACAGCCCACCACCCGCCGCACCACACTCACCAACAGCCAGACCATCTCCAGCACCACAACAACGGCAACAGCAGCAGCATCCACCCTCACCACCACAGGAACTCCCCGCACCCGTCTCACCATGACAACACCAACCCGGCGAGCGGAGGCGGGCGGGGCCTGAACCCGGACAGCGGCACGGATGTGGTCAGCACCACGTCCTCCGGCTCACGTCGCGGCAGTACCGTAGGGGACGGCGTCGACGCCGGCCTGGGCGGCACGCTGGGAGGGTCGGGCTCCGCCAAGAGAAGCTCCAGCAGGTCCTACACCCCCGAGGACGCGAGGTCCGACTCGGAGCCGACGCCGTGCGGAAAAGACGACAAGGAGAGCTCGTCCGCGTTCGGCCGCTGCCTCTCCAGCGACGACGGTTTGAGTCCGGACGAGGAAAACGGAGGAGGAGGAGGACACCATAGGAAGAGGAGTGATGGGGGTCATCAGGGGCGTTACCATAACAGCCGGAAGCTGGGGAGCAACGCAGGAAGCGACGATGATGACATGGGCGGGCGCATGCGCAGGCTCAGTGACAACGACGATGATGATGACAACCGGCCTGATGACGACGACGACACCGACATTGATGACAGGTATGCGGCAGACAAGGGAAGCTACTCGAGAAACCGGCGGTACAGTGACGAGCGGGATATGGAGAGAGGAAGGGACAGGGACCGCGGCGACAAGATGTCCAGAAACAGGAGCAGGAGCTTCGAGCGGGAGCGGGACAGGGGCAGGAGGGACTTGATCTCCCGGGATAGGAAACGCTCCCACAGCGGCAACCTGAAAGGCAGCAGCATGGATTACATGGAGGACGACGACCTTCTGAGAGACAGGCGTGACGGCAGCCCACGCAACCACCGCGGCTCGCCCAAGCTGAAAGATGGCAATGGCTGCGCCAACGGCGACAGTAATGGAACCAACAACGACGACGACTTCTTAGATCCCAACATAACCGGTGGCGGCAGCAGCAGTGGCGGTGGTGGTGGTGGTTCAGGCCATGACAGTGTGATACTGAGACCTCCCAAACGCCATATAGAACGGCAGAACCTAAACACCAGGATGATTCCATCCTCGCGCAAGCAGCGGCACCCGATGCGCCGGTTCAGCAGCGCCGGAAGCGAGCAGGAGTCCCCCCAGTCGTCCACCCCTTCCACAACCATAGGTCACCACAATAACACCCCCAGCCACCTGCCCGTCTCGTCCACAACCATGGAGGCGACGCTGGAGCGCAATGATGCAGAGCTGGTCACCTTCCTCCTCAAGGAAGGCAGCGTTTACAAGTGCATCCATTGCCACATGATCTTCGAGGACGCTTCCCTGTTCTTACTGCACAACGGATTCCATGCCCATGACGAGCCGTTCCGGTGTGTCGTTTGTCACCACGTCTGTAAAGATCGCATCGACTTCAACTGCCACCTGACCAGCCACATCAAATGACTAGATCCAGACTTAGAAGAGGCAGCAGCTCATTCAGACAGAAATCTCGCTTGATTTCAAACGTATGAACATTTTTACCCACACTCCTTTGAGGATATGGTGTGTAAAAACAGTCTGTATCTGATTTGAAACGACATATTTCAAGGTACCACATTCAATATACGAGTTTAACATTTGCAAGAATCAGAGAAGTACCACATTGAAACACTTTTCCTGAATTTCAGGCATGCAATGCTTTTATGAAGAGAGCAATGTTGTTTTTTTATGTATTTCAAGATATGCTTTATTTAACCTGAAATGATGTCATCAGAAAATCTTAAGACCACATCGAGGCGTGAAGCAAGGGACTTGTTATAGAAATTGAGATAAACCTTTTTACGGTATTTACTTTGTTTTTTTTTTTCTTGTTCTTTCTCTTTCTTGCAGCTTTTTAATTCCTTAATATTTAAAAATATGAACAAGATACAAGGAGTGTCTATGATGAAACCATTTTGACGCTGTGTTTTAATTTTTAATATAACCTATTTTAAGATCTAGATATACCAGTATTTGGCTCAGAACATAGGAGCGAGGAAGGACTTAAACTATTAATACTTCATTCTGGGACAAAAACATCGTGTTAACTTTTCTTTCTTTTTTTTTGTACCAAATTTATTTGAACTTTTGGAAACTTCTTTCTCACCTGTGAAAATTCGAAAGTACCCTACCTAAATTCTCTTTGATTGGTAATTATGCATGCCCTTTTTTTCCAAGAGATTTTCCAGCAATCTATATTTAGCAAAGTCTTATGAAAAGTACATTGGAAACCCTGTTTTTGCCTCTTTTTTTTTGTAGCCATATCCCATAAAAGGCCTTGCAATCCATAAACTTCCTTTGGGATTCCTTCCCAGTGATATATGATTATTCTGGCTTATTATAAACGTTGACCCACCAAAAAAGTGACAGTTTGTAACTTAGCATAGGGATCAAGCAATGAAATGTTCAAAATGTTTAATGTTGAGTAAGTCTCCTTCAGAATTTTGTACGTTTGATCCTTCATATCAAGCTATTTTGCTCTATCTCTGCCATATTTTAATTAGTTTACTTTAACTGTAATTCTTTACATAGACGTGCCATATTTGAACCAATCTTGATTTTATGTTTATAGTGGAACGACTGAAATTGCCGCCTAAAAAATTTTTTTTTATATAAAACAAATCCAGCTGTTGTACTCAACTGCCATATGACTAGTTTATATCTTTTATGGTTTGGTATTTTTGAAGCACAGGGTGCCATAATCATCAAATGTTTTTTTTGTATTTAAGTATGCTACTTAAAAATATTTTAAAGAAGTTTTTAAAAGTTTACTTCAAAAAGAATTTTTTTCACCATGCGTGCCATATTTTTTAATTAGGATGAAAACAACTCTTGGATATTTATGATTCCAACTTGTTACTCCTGACTGCTAAGATTTAAGACTTGTGCCATAACACTATTCTGCCATACTTCAGCTCATGCTATTTATAATAATGCTTGTCATTGACATTTACAAATACAAGCTTTCAAATTTATGATTTTCAAATTACAAGGGTCTCTCTCTGAATCTGCATAGGGACCTTTTGCCCTGTTTTACATTAAAAAAAAAACTTAATGCTTAGAGCAACACATTTTGTTATGCATTTCTTTTTCACTTATTAAAATGATACATTTATCATTAAGATGTTTTAAAGAAACGTTCCATAGAATAAGGAAAAGAGAAAATCAGTTTGTCAAGTTTAACGTAACTTGTCTTTGAATCAACAGCACTAAAATAAAGTTACCATAAGCCTGTTATCTTTAAACGGTCTCAACAAAAGATGTGCTTATACTTTTTCTTCACTTCAGACATCAGCATTTTCTTTTCCTTTTTTTGTTTTATTTGTATTGGCAAACTGAAAGTACTCCTTTGTAGTACCGGTATTCTTGATAGAAATACAAGCCTTACAATCCTATTCTATGGTGCAGTTTTTCATCTCCGAAGTTTCCTGTCGAAACTTAGCCACAGAGAGCCCTAGAAGAGTAGGTCAATAGCAATTGGTCGCTTAGGCTTTACTCTTGTAAAACAGTTCAATAGGTCGCTTAGGCTTTACTCTTGTAAAACAGTTCAATAGGTCGCTTAGGCTTTACTCTTGTAAAACAGTTCAATAGGTCGCTTAGGCTTTACTCTTGTAAAACAGTTCAATAGGTCGCTTAGGCTTTACTCTTGTAAAACAGTTCAATAGGTCGCTTAGGCTTTACTCTTGTAAAACAGTTCAATAGGTCGCTTAGGCTTTACTCTTGTAAAACAGTTCAATAGGTCGCTTAGGCTTTACTCTTGTAAAACAGTTCAATAGGTCGCTTAGGCTTTACTCTTGTAAAACAGTTCAATAGGTCGCTTAGGCTTTACTCTTGTAAAACAGTTCAATAGGTCGCTTAGGCTTTACTCTTGTAAAACAGTTCAATAGATTAATCTTTTTTTTCTCCCTAAACCTAAGAAGCAATTGTACTTAAGATTCAAATTTTGATTTTGCATTGATAATATAAGTCAATGCTTTCTTTTTTTTTAATTCGCTTATATAATCACAATTGTGTACTAGAACATGTGCTTTTTTAAACTATTTTTGTCTACTTGCATTCATTTCGATAAAGATATCCGACATATGTTTCTTGCTTTTTTTTTTTTCTAAATATATCTTTTATGCTTATATTTTTTATCTCCGCTATGATTATAATTCTTCGGAAGTGGTCCAGTGTATTGTCAGTATTTTCTAGCAGCTGTTATTATTCTTTAAGCTGCCATTAGAATTTTGGCTCAAAAATAAAAAAAATGAGGAAAATAAGTTTGCTCTGTAGACATCAACATCAGTCTTGTAGTTGATAAAATGCTGAGAGGAGGATGTACAAATGTTTTGGAGCATTAGATTTTTCTGAGGATGATAGACTTAATCCAACCACTATAACTGTCTTGCAAAAAAAAAAAATAAAAGTCGCTTATGATTAAATTCATCCAGGCTCAATAGAAAGAATTTATGCACATGACGTGTTTAAAAACTTGGTACAAGATTATCCAAGTTTTCTCAATTCACTTCTTTTCAATACCATTATAATCGAGGGTCAAAGTCCTAAAAAGTTTTACTGCTTTGTTAGAATACTAGATCTAGAATTGACTATGTATGATCTTTGGAAATTTTTAGCTTTTCTTCAATTTATGGTTTTTTACATAGCTTAAAGTTGTTTATGTCAAATTTTAAAGAACATATTGCCAAAATCTCACCATACTTAGACTTATGACAACAGGGCTTCAGTTTTCAAAGAAAATAGTGAAAATTTCCTACTTAATACATTTTAACTGATTGTATTCTTTGTTTGTTTGCTTTGGATTTTTTTTTTCATTGTTGGAGCAGGGATAAGTAGCTGCTACCTTAACTTATTCTTAGATTTATGTTTTGCATTAAGCCCCGATCATAGTTTTTGATGAAAGTGTTTTTACTGTCTCCTTTTTGTTCCAAACAATTATTTATGGCAAAATGTCTTAGACCTAAACTATTTTATCAGCTATTGCATCACAAGGTCTAAGTACAATAGTTTGAAAACAAAATTTCCACAATAATAGTTTCCTAAACAAATTTTTTGACATGACCACTCTATTATTTTAACTCCAGTAACAAAGATTGTATGCCATCGTTACTGTATCCAGCTAAATTGGTTAAGAAGTTGTTAAATGTTGATAAACTGTTAGATTGATATGCCATAGCCTTCCATTGAGATAATTTTTTTTCTCTAAGTTCATGCGTAACAATTGGTGGGAAAAGAAAGGAAGAGGGAGGGTGGAGGCAATATTCCGGTTAAAAAAAGTTAGAAAACACAGAATGTCTTCAACCATTGAAACTAATGGTTAGTTTCCAATTTATGGAGAAAGTACAAACGATACTGCTTCCAGTCAAAGTGGCACAGCTTATTGCCTTCTTACAGTGTAAGGACGTTACTGCTTTTCAATTTAAATTGGCAGATTTTCGAATTTGACTGTGGCATTCAAGGACAGTCTTGTACTTTGTTCATGTTTTATGTTGTTGGAAACTTTGTAAAGGTAAAGAACATGTAATTTTTTTTTGGAGTGAAGACTTGCAAGTACATCATGTTTCTTGCTAGCAGTTTCAGAGTTTAAAAATAGCTTTCACACTTTGTCTTGAAAAGCAGAAAATTACAGGATTAAACCTCATTGCAAAGATAATCACTACAGTGGGCTCAAAATAATGAAATTTAGATGTTAAATGCTTCTATCCCTATAGGCTCTCTTGTTTTTACATAAACTGGTTAGTTTTTTATTGCATATTCACAACTTGTACGTTATTGTGTGACAAGATATTACCCATACAGTTTTAAATATTATACAAACATTCCTTTTGCTCCATAAAAATGAAACATTGCAATAAATTAAGCTGGCTCCTTTAAATTTAAAAACAGAGTATATCACAAAAGACAGGCTCTTACAGTATGAAGTAAAACCTTTCTGAGCACCACAAACGCTTTGCATATCCACATGGAATCGTCAAAAACACACATAAAATTACTTAACAACAATTTCATCTTCAATAAAAATGTAAAAAAAAAAAAAGTAAAGGTGCTAATAAAATTTAATGAGAAGCACAGAAGGCACACATAAATAATCAAATATCACAATGTTTTTATACTTTATATTTAACTCTTGATTTTCTTTCCCTATATCTTAAACTTCCTTATTGACATGTACTCCCCCTCCCTCGCAGCTCCCATTCCTATCATGGTTGTAAGTATTCATTCTAAATCACCAAGTACTAACCCCTTGTCTTTGTTGTACTCCAGCCAGCATTACCGAAAACCACACCAAAACAGAAGCATATCGAAGCCGTCTTTCAACACACAGGCGATAAGAACTACACCCAAAAAATTGATTGATATAATTATATTTTTTTTCCTCTTTGGTCAGTGAGTGACTGAACAAAAACCAACAGTGTAAAAATAACTAACTGTAGTAATAATGCCATCGATATACATGTCACGTTCAAAGCATTTTGTGAACATTGATTAATTTATTTTTAACATATTTTCCATCCATGTGTGTCCACTCCTTTGAGAGTTACATTGTACAAATATCTCATGAAGTTCATATCAAGTCTTCTCTCATTTGCTTTAAGGCCATTTCACTTAATTTCATTGTTAATAGTTGATAAAGAAACTTTGGAGTTATAGAAGAAAAACTAAAAGTGCACATTTTTGTCTGTTGAAGGTATACAAATTTTTTTGTCATAGAATGCAGTAGAGCATCTATATTGCAATAATTTTTAGAAAAAAAAAAGGGCAGGCATTCTTTACCAAATAAGGCTTTAAGTCTTCTTTTATTTTCTAAATATATTTAGCCACTATTAGACTTACTTATCATTCTTTTTGTCTCGAAAATTTGAGAGCATTATCGTCATCTTTTGAAAAACATACCTCTTAATATATGATCTTGCTTCTGCTATCTCCTTTATTTTGGCGTTCAAACCGTATGATAAATCTCCACAGCGATTAACTTTCTATAGCATCCAAATCATCAAGCTGTACATCACTAGATACCTACTACAAGGTGTTTTGTATTGTCTCTTATGTATAAAACTCAGCTTCTGAAGCTGTTTACTGTGAAACAATATTGATTGAGTCTTTGACTATTATGTATATTGCGGATCTTTTACATATTATTGGTTTTTGTTTTTATTGTTCTGTTTTGCTGTGCTTTTGCTCTCACAATGTTTTCAATATAGAATCTCATTTACCACAGAACATTTATTGTTCGTCAACGATGTGTTTAAATGTTTATTTCACTTACAAAGTATGCGCTTCTTCTCCTTTATTTAATATGTTGTTCTTTTTCATATTGAATCTTAATCTATCGATATATATAATTACTCGTGTGGCTCCAAACACCATTTCTCAGTCATCGCATGTTGGTTCATGAGGGTTAACAAAATGGTGAATGAAAATTCCTCACTGTTCAATGAAATGTCTAGATAAATGCAAAGGGTTCCTTTTTGACACACATACACACAAAAAATGGAGAATGTAAAAATGAATGTGCGAAAAAAGAAAAAAATAATAATAATAATAATAATTAAATTAATGTTTCTACAATAAACACAAACTTTATTTTTTTTTACATTCCTTCCCAAAAACGAACAAATATTTCGCTTTTTTTTTTTTTTTTGGAAAGCCTATTTTTTTCTTCATATTTTTTATTTTTTTTGCTTCTTAACACTTGAAGCTCTCCACAACTTTATATGTTGGTATATATATATATATATGTAATATGAAACTTATTTTTTTTTTTATAACACTCCCCACCTTTTTCCTGTTAAAAAACAAATTCATCACACAGCAATAGCAAAACTGAAGAATTTCAATGAAAATGGGGTTTGAATAAATTTTCAGAGTTTTCAAGTAAACTTGTTGTAATTTTGCTTTTGATCAAAACTGGTAAAAATGTGCAAAAACAAGCTTTATGCCACCAGAATACTTTTAGCTCAAAGCTGTTTTATAGGGACGAGGTGGGGCGGATGGGAAAAAAGAAAGGAAATCATTAACTATTAATTGTATAAGATCTGTCTGAGCTAATATATGCTTTTTCTAAATTTTTGGTTTTACTTTGATTGTTTTATTTTTGTTTTTCAAACAATGGTAGTTTTTGCAAACTACAGCAGCATAGCGTACAAATTCAACTGGTGCTCGGTAAAAATAGATCTGATCACTTGAAGATAAACTTTTTTTTTTTAATTTATCGCATATACACATAAACACACATACACACACACACACGCACTGATAAACAATAATTATGCCTCACATACCTACATCCTCACAGGTTCCTTGTGATCTCTCTCTCTCTCTCTCTCTCTCTCTCTCTCTCTCTCTCTCTCTCTCTCTCTCTCTCTCTCTCTCTCTCTCTCTCTCTCTCTCTCGCATTGTTTCTTTACAAAAAAATAAGGCAAATATATTGAAACTTGTTTATGCCAAATGTCCCTTCATGTGTTCAATAATTTTGTTTTCGATTTAAATGTCTTTTTCTCTTTTTACCAAAGTTGGACAGTGTACATATACCAATTTCATAGTGCTATAATATAAAATACCATCTGCATTACTTTCTATTAAATGCTTTCTTTTTTCTTTGCTATGAATGTTAATATGAGTCGAACTGTCTGTAGCTTTAGACTCTTCCTTTTGACATTAAACTAAAGTTGTACATTTTTCAGCCTCCTCTGAGGCCAATTAAGGAACCAAAATAAATTAATGACTTTCATTGTGAAGAATGAAGCAAGAGCATTATCATCTGTTTCTGCTTATCAAACTCAATGTTGTTACAGAAGTACAAATTGTATCATCTTGTACAGACTGTTACCATTTTTTTCCTGAATCAACCAAAGACTGATTACAATGTAAAATGTACATCATTTGCCATCCCCACCCATCCCCCATGCCATATCCTCACATTGTTTTTCTTTCTAAAATTGCTTTTTTTTTATGGCTTGCATGTTTTTTTTATCTCACATCTTGCCACATTTCATGATGATATTTTCTTGGTTCTGTAATATTCTTATCAGACTTAAAATGAAATATGAGATAGGGAAAAAAGAAGAGAGAGAAAGTATGTGTGTGTGTGTGTGTGTGTGTGTGTGGAAGGTGCAGAAGATGAAAATGTTCATCATGTTTCTTGGTATTGATTTGACTTCCGGTATGCATGTGTGCTGTGTAATTTCCAAGATGCGTGTGTCATTCTGGGAAAAGGATTTGAGGAAGAAGAAAACTGGAGGTGACAATACTGTTTAAGTTTAACCCTATTTTAGCTTTGGTTTGTTAGCTTCTCTGTATATGTGGTTCTTTAATAAATACGTAACTGTGTTTATCACACTACACCAGTGGTGTCTCTCTGCCAATTTTGTTAAAGTTATTTCTTTTGGCTTTAAAAATGATGGAGGGCAAGTTTGTCTAATCTGGTTATATACTGTACGAAGTAAAGTAAATCAATGCTGTACAAAATGATTTACCCCCCTTTGGATTGAAATAATGTTCAAATATGAGATAAGGTTCTTAAAGTTTTATTCTTGGTAGAATTCACTGACCCATTTCGGGATTATGCTTGAGTGTGTTATAAACTTTGATGCTTAATTAGAAGATTGATGTAAGATTCCTGAATTTCTAGTGCATTGTATCAACAATTCTTTCCTTGGGTAAAATTCATACTGCATAGAGATGTTAATGTTGGTTTTTTGTTTTTTTTAAATCATGCACTTTATATGAAAACTGTTGTAATTTTTCTTTGTATTCCACAATTACATTGAGTGGTATCCCTTAAAGGTGATAATCATTTCTCCACATGAATTTTATGCATGTCTCTTTCTGCCACATATTATGTTCGTAATGATAATTCACATATCATATCATAATTCGTGATTTTTAAGAAATCTTAGCTACTATTGTGTCGTGATAGCTTTTTATTGTCACTATTATTGACATTATTATCACCATTTTTATCAATTTGAATAATGCGCACATACTTGTAACATGACTTAAAAAAAATAACTTTGAAAGACGATGAATAGGACAAGCTTATTTGGAGTGCAAAAAGTGATTTGCATAATAATAATAATAATAATACTATGTGTTATTTAGACTTGTATATCTGTGTATTTTTCTCCATAATTAGACATAAGTACTTAGCAAATTTTAATAATTATGTTATGAATACTATTTTATATTCTCATATATCTGTAATAGCCCGAACAAAATCTATAGTCAATGTTGTAATGATACAAGCTAGTTTTCCCTGTTTTGCGCACTTTTTGCCATTTTTCTTAGCCATATACAGCTGCCAAATGGATGCTTGAGATTGTGAATCCAGTTTCGTACAGCCGCAGTCATGTTATGTTAGATGTATCAGGGTGTAAAAGCTGTTAACAATGCAGATTTTAAATATGTGTGTGTGAGGGTTGTTTTAGCCTATATTGTCATTTTTTGCCGTTTTAAAAGGAAAGACAGTGTTTTGCACTTTATTGTATGTTGGCAAATAATAAGAAACTATTGTTTCATTTGTTTGTTTTTTTTGCGTTTTTTGTTTTTTTTTTAATGGCAGATGCTTGGTATGATGAAATAGATTTACAAGTGTTTTTGAAACTAGACAAGATTGTTAATGAGTGGCTACTGGAAATTCCGCCATTCCCATGCCTTGATTAGGCTACTAGTATTTTAAACACTTTTGAGGATTATATTGTTATTATAATATACAGTCCAGAATTTTTTTCGATCCTTCATTGAAAAAAAATCAATTTCAATTTTTTTTTTGCTAGTTTTCAAATTACTATCAGTTCATTACTGCCAATGTGGCTCTTTCAGCATCTATTTTGGTCACATGTATAGTGCTGTCCCATTTTTATTGCCAATATGCAGTTTATAGAGGAGATACTGCTTTTCATTTATTTTAAAACAGCAAAGAAGCTTGGAGTTACACAGATTGAAACATTTTAGAGGAGTATGAAGCACCGCTCTGATTTGAGTTCCATGAAAGACTTGCTTTCTGGATCAGACATAATCCGCAGCTTCTTCTCAATTTATTTCAAAAGACGAAGCTTAAGCAATAATTCATTCTTTTTGAGTCATGGCCTATTTTCTTTTTAGATGAGCTGTCTGTCTTGCCCATAAAATGGAGGGATAAGTATCATACTAATGCCAGCTGCATTTTTGCATCTGAGATAGACATGAACTGTTTTTTTTTTTTAAGGTGTATTACTTTATTTTGTTTCATTATTATTATTATTATAATTTTTTTTTAAGCATTTGTAAAATAAATCAGAGATAAATTCTAACTGTTTCATTGGCTTTTAGACAGATCTCTCATTAAAGACTGCTCAAAAAACATATGACGGATCAGAAGGAAAAACAACCTATTAAATTTTGCATGCCACTAATTTTCAGCTGCTTTTCATATCTTTCTTTTTTTTCGATTTGGTAAAGATACTAGAAAACTCTCTTTTTTTGTGTAGGTATTGGAACTTTCTTCACCAGTTTCTCAATTACGTTATTATGTAAAATGCTTTTTGATTTGTTATACTGAAGATTTGTAACAGTTCCTTTTTTCGACTTTTCATAACAAATGCACCGACTTACCAATGAGTGCAGAGGTTAATTATGTCTGTGAAATGTTCATTTATGCTTGCTTGATTTTAATTTGGTCTGTACATGCGTCGTAGGAATGAGCACATGCAGTGACAAACTGATTCAGTGGAGTTTGGTGGAGAATTTTGTAATCTATGTGAATATGGAGCAAACTCGGATGTCAATCCTATGGGATTTTTTTTCCATTTACACACCTTAAAGGTGTATGTTTTACTCCTCACTATTGTACAGAGGGAGGAGAACTAATATGAATCCTATGTGTTATGCTTCTTTTTTTTTTTTCTACCACAGGTCTATTTTACTTTTCACATTTTAAATAGTAATTGTTCTGTCGTAATTATAGAAATATTTGTACTTTGTACAACATCAGTGTTCATCACAAAATGCAAAAACAAAAATTTAAAAAAAAAAAAAAAGAAATTTAAAAAATCGGTGACTATAACTATTTATGATTATTATATCAAACATGATTATTCTTAAAAGCGTATCACCGTTTTGATATAAATCATTTTTTCACTTTTTCATTTATCATTTTTTTTTTCGTTGTAACTCTTGTCATCATGTGTAAATTATTACCCCTTGTAATCCTCGTTGCCCTCCCCTTCCTTTTTTATTGTGATGATGTGAAAATGTTCAGGTAGTAATTCATAAGTATTCTGCATATATCGCTATACACTCTCAGTCATCTAAATTTTCGTTTCCGGTAAGGCAGTATCTGCCAATAATGTATTTTAAAATAAGTGAAAAACAAAACAAAAAAAAAAAAATGTTTTCAAGTTAATACATGTTAACACAAAATTTCAAATTTGGTGGATACACATTTTTCTATTATTTTACAGTTAGTTGTTTTTTTTTCCCTTAATATTTCTGATATATGTGTGATATTTCTTTTTTCTTACTGGTTTTTTTGTTTTTTGTTCATGCTTTTCTTGATTCAATTAAGTCTGTACGGTTCCAGTAGTATCATTTCTAATGAAAAATTATTTTTAAAGTTATTCACAAACTGTTCATTTCGATTCTTGTATAATTTTTTTTTTTTAGATTCGATTTTCAAGGAAATGATAAAATAGACAGCAGCATATGAAAACTTTGCTCTGAAGGGAATTTCCTTTCGGAATGAATAGCACTTTCATATGTGAGCTGTTTCATGTCTCTTTTTTTCTTTATTAAAAGAAATTTACTGTCTGTTTCCGTATTTAATGTGTTTTTCTAAATTTCTCTCAATTTCCTTCTCTCTCTCTCTCTCTCTCTCTCTCTCTCTCTCTCTCTCTCTCTCTCTCTCTCTCTCTCTCTCTCTCTCTCTCTCTCTCTCTCTCTCTCTATTTATCCCAAAGTGATATAAAGACCACCAGAATGATGTTCTAAGATTAATAACAATCCAAGCTAGTTCTGTAATGATTCTTTCGTTCCATTTATTTTATTCCTTTTTTTTTCCTTTCAATTTACTCATCTGTTTCAACATTTTCTTCTCCATCTGTCTATCTATTCGATGCACAATTTTTGTTTCACTCTCATATTCTCGCTTCAGACCCACACAGCTTCTTCCTTCTTTATCTTTGAAGCTCTCTGTCTTCTCTTCGCCACCTCCCTCTAGTATCGATTCTTTATCTTTTAAAATCTCCGTCCCCTTCCCTGAACTGGCGCATCAAACGCAGAGTCGACTCGTTTCTTTTATTACTGTTGTATATTTTTGTTCCACAGTTTTTAAGTTCACAAGTATTTTTTTTTTTTTTTTTTTTTTTTGTGAAGCTTATTTGCTATGTTCAATTCCATTATCCATTCATATTGTTGTTATTTCAAGTATAATTATTGTTATTGTAATAAGTATTAACTCAATAACAACCAGCATCATCATTGTCCCCCCCCCCCCCCTTTTACATCGTTCTGCCCCCCAACCTTCATATAAAAAGCATATGTCGTATGAACGTGCTTCCATGACGTGACATAACAACCAACATCTTGAAATAAAAGGCTTTGTGTAGTAGTGAGAGTATCAAAACACCAGCTTCTTCGTCTAGTTCCTGAGCGTGGAGTGTATGGAATGGCGTGTGTCTGTTTTTGGGTTTTGTCAACGTTTACGTTTTGTTGTTACTGTTGTTGTTGTTGTTGTTGTTGTTGTTGCATATCTGTTTATGGTTTTTGTCCAACGCTTTCGTTTTTTTTTTGTTACCGTCGTCGTTGTTGTTGTTGTTGTTGTTACAGTTGTTTATTATGGTGTAAAAAATTAAAAAAAAATACATTTAACAATGTCGAATGTTTGTTTCATATTAGAAAAAAAAGTAAGTATTATTAGAAAATACTGTTACAGTGAAACTCAGTGATTTAAATTACTTTCATAAAGTGTGAACAATTATTTGTTTCAGCCTAGATCTATACTAGATGGAAGAGCTAATATAGTTAGCGTTTACTGTTTAGAAAGTTCTTTAAATAGATTGGGGAAAATACAGAATTAACTGTTTTCCAGTGTTGTTGGGGAGCGTTCAGTATGGTTAGATTGAATTAGCAGACAACTCAACGAGAAAAATCTTTATCTATTATTTGATCGAATTCGCTTAATCCATTCGCATTCTTATAAAATCAAGGTTGCTTTTGCGGCAAATAATTTTTGTTGAAAAGAAAAAAAAAACAAAATAAAGTTTACCAGTATTAAGAAAAGGAAAAAAAATTGTTAATTTGAAAATGAAAGGCAACTAAAAAAAAAGTAATAACAATTTGTTTTATTTCACCAAATGATATACATCGAACGTACCATAGTAATGTTTTGTTGACTTACTATACTTAAAAAAAAAAAAAAACACCTCAGACTCAAATCAAATGTGAATCTATCTTCACCTACTGCTTAGAAAACAAATCCTATATCACGTGGCATGTATACCTTTTGGATATAAACAGTAATAATAATCATAATGATGATGATAACAATGATAATATCATCAACAATATATTATAATAATAATAAGAAGAAGAAGAAGAAGAATAGAATAATAATAATAATACAAATCATAATAATATTTCTTTTTAAAATGAGAGAGATAACTTATTTTTAAGCTCAATAAAATTAATTCATACTTGTGTGAAAATGATTTTTACACGATAGTAACTATAGCACCTTTTTTAAATCAAAGGGGTATAATCAAAAAATACTCACATGAGTGTATCGATGAAAAAAATTAATTCCCCTTTTACACTTTCTCATTAAAAAAATTTTTTATCTATAGTTATACTAGTAGTAGTAGTAGAAGTAAAAGTATTAATAGCATAATACATGTAACAGCAGTAGCAGCAGCAGCAACAGCAGCAGTAGAAGTAGTAGAAGTAAGAGTATTAGTAGCATAATAGAAGTAATAGTAGTAGTAGCAGCAGCAGTAGTACATAAAAGTAGAAATAGTAGAAGTATTAGTGCTCCAAACTCTATCCACATGTACGCACACTCACCCAGAGCTCCAACTATGTACACATGTACGCACACTCACCCAGAGCTCCAAACTCTATCCACTTATACACACTCACCCAGAGCTCCAAACTCTGTCAACATGTACATACACCCACCCACAGCTCCAAACTCTGTCCACATGTACACACACCCACCCAGAGATCCAAACTCTATCCACTCATCCACACACTCACCCAGAGCTCCAAACTCTGTCCACTCATACACACACTCATTCAGAGCTCCAAACTTTGTCCACATGTACACACACTCACCTAGAGCTCCAAACTCTGTCCACTCATACACACACTCATCCAGAGCTCCAAACTCTGTCCACATGTACACACACCCACCCAGAGCTCCAAGCTGTGTCCACTCATACACACACTAACTCAGAGCTCCAACTCTGTCCACATGTACACACACCCACCCAGAGCTCCAAGCTGTGTCCACTCATACACACACTCACTCAGAGCTCCAAACTCTGTCCACATGTACACACACTCATCCAGGGGTCCAAACTCTGTCCACATGTACACACACTCACCCAGAGCTCCAAACTCTGTCCACTCATACACACACTCATTCAGAGCTCCAAACTTTGTCCACATGTAAACACACCCACCCAGAGCTCCAAGCTGTGTCCACTCATACACACACTAACTCAGAGCTCCAACTCTGTCCACATGTACACACACTCATCCAGGGGTCCAAACTCTGTCCACATGTACACACACCCACCCAGAGCTCCAAGCTGTGTCCACTCATACACACACTAACTCAGAGTTCCAAACTATGTACACATGTACACACACTCATCCAGGGGTCCAAACTCTGTCCACATGTACATACACTCACTCAGAGCTCCAAACTCTGTCCACATGTACGCACACTCACCCAGAGCTCCAAACTCTATCCACTTATACACACTCACCCAGAGCTCCAAACTCTGTCAACATGTACACACACCCACCCACAGCTCCAAACTCTGTCCACATGTACACACACCCACCCAGAGCTCCAAACTCTATCCACTCATCCACACACTCACCCAGAGCTCCAAACTCTGTCCACATGTACACACACCCACCCAGAGCTCCAAACTCTGTCCACTCATACACACACTCATTCAGAGCTCCAAACTTTGTCCACATGTACACACACTCACCTAGAGCTCCAAACTCTATCCACTCATACACACACTCATCCAGAGCTCCAAACTCTGTCCACATGTACACACACCCACCCAGAGCTCCAAGCTGTGTCCACTCATACACACACTAACTAAAAGCTCCAACTCTGTCCACATATACACACACCCACCCAGAGCTCCGAACTCTATCCACTCATCCACACACTCACCCAGAGCTCCAAACTCTGTCCACATGTACACACACCCACCCAGAGCTCCAAACTCTGTCCACTCATACACACACTCATTCAGAGCTCCAAACTTTGTCCACATGTACACACACTCACCTAGAGCTCCAAACTCTGTCCACTCATACACACACTCATCCAGAGCTCCAAACTCTGTCCACATGTACACCCACCCACCCAGAGCTCCAAGCTGTGTCCACTCATACACACACTAACTCAGAGCTCCAACTCTGTCCACATGTACACACACCTACCCAGAGCTCCAAGCTGTGTCCACTCATACACACACTCACTAAGAGCTCCAAACTCTGTCCACATGTACACACACTCATCCAGGGGTCCAAACTATGTACACATGTACACACACCCACCCAGAGCTCCAAGCTGTGTCCACTCATACACACACTAACTCAGAGTTCCAAACTCTGTCCACATGTACACACACTCATCCAGGGGTCCAAACTATGTCCACATGTACATGCACTCACTCAGAGCTCCAAACTCTGTCCACATATACATACACTCACTCAGAGCTCCAAACTCTGTACACATGTCCGCACACTCACCCAGAGCTCCAAACTCTATCCACTTATACACACACTCACCCAGAGCTCCAAACTCTGTCCAATGGTTCACACACTCACCCACAGCTCCAAACTCTGTCCACATGTACACACACCCACCCAGAGCTCCAAACTCTGTCCACTCATACACACACTCATTCAGAGCTCCAAACTTTGTCCACATGTACACACACTCACCCAGAGCTCCAATCTCTGTCCACTCATATACACACTCACCCAGAGCTCCAAACTCTGTCCACATGTACACACACCCACCCAGAGCTCCAAGCTGTGTCCACTCATACACACACTAACTCAGAGCTCCAACTCTGTCCACATGTACACAAACTCACCCAGAGCTCCAAGCTGTGTCCACTCATACACACACTCACTGAGAGCTCCAAACTCTGTCCACATGTACACACACTCATTCAGGGGCCCAAAATCTGTCCACATGTACACACACCCACCCAGAGCTCCAAGCTGTGTCCACTCATACACACACTCACCCAGAGCTCCAAACTCTGTCCACATGTACACACACTCATCCAGGGGTCCAAACTATGTCCACATGTACAAACACACACCCACAGCTCCAAGCTACTCATACACACACTAACTCAGAGCTCCAAGTTCCTCATACACACACTAACTCAGAGCTCCAAGCTACTCATACACACACTAACTCAGAGTTCCAAACTATGTACACATGTACACACACTCATCCAGGGGTCCAAACTCTGTCCACATGTACATACACTCACTCAGATCTCCAAACTCTGTCCACATGTACATACACTTACTCAGAGCTCCAAACTCTGTCCACATGTACACACACTCATCCAGGGGTCCAAACTCTGTCCACATGTACACACACTCACTCAGAGCTCCAAACTTTGTCCACATGTACACACACTCACTCAGAGCTCCAAACTTTGTCCACATGTACACATACTCACCCAGAGCTCCAAACTCTGTCCACTCATACACACACTCACCCAGAGCTCCAAACTCTGTCCACTCATACACACACTCACCCAGAGCTCCAAACTCTGTCCACATGTACACACACTCACCCAAAGTTCCAAACTCTGTCCACATATACACACACTCACCCAGAGCTCCAAACTCTGTCCACTCATACACACACTCATTCAGAGCTCCAAACTCTGTCCACTCATACACACACTCACCCAGAGCTCCAAACTCTGTCCACTCATACACACACTCACACAGAGCTCCAAACTCTGTCCACTCATACACACACTCACCCAGAGCTCCAAACTCTGTCCACTCATACACACACTCACCCAAAACTCCAAACTCTGTCCACTCATACACCCACTCATTCAGAGCTCCAAACTCTGTCCACTCATACACACACTCACCCAGAGCTCCAAACTCTGTCCACATGTACACACACCCACCCAGAGCTCCAAACTCTGTCCACTCATACACACACTCATTCAGAGCTCCAAACTCTGTCCACATGTACACACACCCACCCAGAGCTCCAAGCTGTGTCCACTCATACACACACTAACTCAGAGCTCCAACTCTGTCCACATGTACACACACCCACCCAGAGCTCCAAGCTGTGTCCACTCATACACACACTCACTAAGAGCTCCAAACTCTGTCCACATGTACACACACTCATCCAGGGGTCCAAACTATGTCCACATGTACACACACCCACCCAGAGCTCCAAGCTGTGTCCACTCATACACACACTAACTCAGAGTTCCAAACTCTGTCCACATGTACACACACTCATCCAGGGGTCCAAACTATGTCCACATGTACATACACTCACTCAGAGCTCCAAACTCTGTCCACATATACATACACTCACTCAGAGCTCCAAACTCTGTCCACATGTACGCACACTCACCCAGAGCTCCAAACTCTATCCACTTATACACACACTCACCCAGAGCTCCAAACTCTGTCCAATGGTTCACACACTCACCCACAGCTCCAAACTCTGTCCACATGTACACACACCCACCCAGAGCTCCAAACTCTGTCCACTCATACACACACTCATTCAGAGCTCCAAACTTTGTCCACATGTACACACACTCACCCAGAGCTCCAAACTCTGTCCACTCATATACACACTCACCCAGAGCTCCAAACTCTGTCCACATGTACACACACCCACCCAGAGCTCCAAGCTGTGTCCACTCATACACACACTAACTCAGAGCTCCAACTCTGTCCACATGTACACAAACTCACCCAGAGCTTCAAGCTGTGTCCACTCATACACACACTCACTGAGAGCTCCAAACTCTGTCCACATGTACACACACTCATCCAGGGGCCCAAAATCTGTCCACATGTACACACACCCACCCAGAGCTCCAAGCTGTGTCCACTCATACACACACTCACCCAGAGCTCCAAACTCTGTCCACATGTACACACACTCATCCAGGGGTCCAAACTATGTCCACATGTACACACACACACCCACAGCTCCAAGCTACTCATACACACACTAACTTAGAGCTCCAAGTTCCTCATACACACACTAACTCAGAGCTCCAAGCTATTCATACACACACTAACTCAGAGTTCAAAACTATGTACACATGTACACACACTCATCCAGGGGTCCAAACTCTGTCCACATGTACATACACTCACTCAGATCTCCAAACTCTGTCCACATGTACATACACTTACTCAGAGCTCCAAACTCTGTCCACATGTACACACACTCATCCAGGGGTCCAAACTCTGTCCACATGTACACACACTCACTCAGAGCTCCAAACTTTGTCCACATGTACACACACTCACTCAGAGCTCCAAACTCTGTCCACTCATACACACACTCACACAGAGCTCCAAACTCTGTCCACTCATACACACACTCACCCAGAGCTCCAAACTCTGTCCACTCATACACACACTCACCCAGAGCTCCAAACTCCGTCCACTCATACACACACTCATTCAGAGCTCCAAACTTTGTCCACATGTACACATACTCACCCAGAGCTCCAAACTCTGTCCACTCATACACACACTCACCCAGAGCTCCAAACTCTGTCCACATGTACACACACTCACCCAAAGTTCCAAACTCTTTCCACATATACACACACTCACCCAGAGCTCCAAACTCTGTCCACTCATACACACACTCATTCAGAGCTCCAAACTCTGTCCACTCATACACACACTCACCCAGAGCTCCAAACTCTGTCCACTCATACACACACTCACACAGAGCTCCAAACTCTGTCCACTCATACACACACTCACCCAGAGCTCCAAACTCTGTCCACTCATACACACACTCACCCAGAACTCCAAACTCTGTCCACTCATACACACACTCATTCAGAGCTCCAAACTCTGTCCACTCATACACACACTCACCCAGAGCTCCAAACTCTGTCCACTCATACACACACTCACCCAGAGCTCCAAACTCTGTCCACTCATACACACACTCACCCAGAGCTCCAAACTCTGTCCACTCATACACACACTCACCCAGAGCTCCAAACTCTGTCCACATGTACACACACTCACCCAGAACTCCAAACTCTGTCCACTCATACACACACTCATTCAGAGCTCCAATTTCTGTCCACTCATACACACACTCACCCAGAGCTCCAAACTCCGTCCACTCATACACACACTCATTCAGAGCTCCAAACTCTGTCCACTCATACACACACTCACCCAGAGCTCCAAACTCTGTCTACTCATACACACACTCACCCAGAGCTCCAAACTCTGTCCACTCATACACACACTCATTCAGAGCTCCAAACTCTGTCCACTCATACACACACTCATTCAGAGCTCTAAACTTTGTCCACATGTACACATACTCACCCAGAGCTCCAAACTCTGTCCACTCATACACACACTCACCCAGAGCTCCAAACTCTGTCCACTCATACACACACTCACCCAGAGCTCCAAACTCTGTCCACTCATACACACACTCACCCAGAGCTCCAAACTCTGTCCACATGTACACACACTCACCCAAAGTTCCAAACTCTGTCCACTCATACACACACTCACCCAGAACTCCAAACTCTGTCCACTCATACACACACTCATTCAGAGCTCCAAACTTTGTCCACATGTACACATACTCACCCAGAGCTCCAAACTCTGTCCACTCATACACACACTCACCCAGAGCTCCAAACTCTGTCCACTCATACACACACTCATTCAGAGCTCCAAACTCTGTCCACTCATACACACACTCACCCAGAGCTCCAAACTCTGTCCACATGTACACACACTCACCCAAAGCTCCAAACTCTGTCCACTCATACACACACTCACTCAGAGCTCCAAACTCTCGCTATCCTTACCGACATGTTCGGCTACAAGTATTTTTAAACCAATAGAACTTCTCTCTGGAGTCTCAACGGGACCCGGTCTTGCTGATTCTTTCCAATGCGGTCTGCCTTATCAGTGTAAAATCTCCCTACTTTAACCTTTTTATATTGGAAGTTATTTCGCCCCAATAAAACCTACGGAATCATCCTCTCGACTAAAGAAAATTACCCTGATGAGTCTCTCGATTATCATGGTTTACCCTAGGCTTTTCCTAGAATGTTTACGACTCCCACACTTACGCTATCGTTAACCTAATTATTCTTAAAGAAATCTCTCTTAATCTTTCAGCACTAGAATTAAAATAGAGATGCCATCATTGTCCCACAGTTCAGCCTGACTGACTCCTATAATCCCCGTTTGTAATTTGATGCGAGTTTTGCCACGATCTATCGATTTGTCTTCGGTATCCATGACAAATATTTTTTCGCCTACAATTTTATTACATTTTAGTTCGAAGTTATGTTATGCACCAGCTTGAACCTCTAGGATGACTAGCCACCTCATGACACTACTTAAAGTAACAACATTTACGTTTTTATGATCGTTAACGCAATGAAATAAAAAATAACGATTTTGCAATGGTAGCAATAACTGTATTTATTGTCAGCCCTGTCTCAGCAGGACATTAGCATTCTAATACCATCCAATAACATTTTCAATGCTATTCTTTTTTTTTCTTCTCTTACCACTACCACTGCTAACACTACTATTACTACTACTTCTACCACCACAACTTCTATTACCGCCACTATTACAACCACCAGTACTAATACTACTACTATCTATATGAATACTTCTACTTTAACTACCACTACTGCTGCTACTACTACTACTACTACTACTACTACTACTACTACTACTACTACTACTACTACTACTACTACTACTACTACTACTACTACTACTACTACAATTCCTTCTACTACTGCCACTACTACTATTACTTTTACTACTACTTCTACTACTACTACTACTACTACTACTACTACTACTACTACTTCTACTACTACTACTATTACTTCTACTACTACTATTACTGCAACTACAACTACTACTACTACTACTACTACTACTACTACTACTACTACTACTACTACTACTACTACTACTACCACTACTACTACTACTACTACTACTACTACTACTACTACTACTACTACTACTACTACTACTACTACTACTACTACTACTACTTCTACTGCTTGTACTACGTCTATCACTACATCTTCTACTATTTTAGAGAAACTATAAAATATCAATATCTCTGTGTGAAAGTTTGAAAGGAAAATTCTGGACGAGTGATTTTTTGGTGTGAACGCAGGATTACCGGGGGTGGGGGCAGGACAGAGCCACACTATTCGCTATTCGATTCAGACTGCCTTTACCTCTAATCTAAGGAGGCAAATTATATTCAGGGGAAGCTGATGCCATAGTGCTGTGCTTACCTCTCTCTCTCTCTCTCTCTCTCTCTCTCTCTCTCTCTCTCTCTCTCTCTCTCTCTCTCTCTCTCTCTCTCTCTCTCTCTCTCTCTCTCTCTCTCTCCCTCAGTCTCTCTCTCTCTCTCTCTCTCTCTCTCTCTCTGTCCTTTTCTGTTTCTCTTTCTCGCTTCCTAGTTTCCAATGGATTCAGAGATACACAGAGTGAAATGGGCAAATTTCTTTCTTCTGTTGTTAAAGTCAGGCTCATTTTTATCTTTGAAGTAGTGAAACATGATAAAACAAAAAATATTATCGGCGATACAGTGTTAATAATGCCCATGCTTGTGAAGACAGTTTTTTCATCATCTTCATCATCCTAATCATCATCATTATCATCATCACATCATCATCATCACCATCATCATCATTATCACCATCATCATCATTATCATCACCATAATCAATGTAATGATCGTCTTCATCCTCAAAATCAGTATCTTTTTCGTCGTTCTCTCCACTCCTGGCCCTTTCTTTACTTCCATAGACTTTACACTGGAGTCTGGATAAATACCTCAGGACCAAAAAAGTTAGTTGACTGTAGGCAAAAGTTGGCTTTAAATATTGCAATTTAATTTGTAAAGAAATACAAAATAGTGCTGGCAAACAAAGTTGACTTGAAGCAAAAGTTTCCCTTAGGTGTTGAATGTATATGGACTCCTCTGTACTTTTAGTAATACTTTCTCGTTAGCCAGGCTTTCCTCTTTTTATTCAACTGATTTTCATCTTTGAATCATTTTCTCACTCCTGTAACTCCATTGCGCCCCTATGGTTCCAAGTAAAAAAAAAGCAGTTGGAATTCTTTTGTAATAAGTTAAAATTATGAATGCGGTTTTTTTGCAAGTTGGTTTGTGCACCACAAAAGCTGGGCTTGATCAGTTATATAAAAATGGAAAAGCAGAAAATCTTAAAGATCAGATTCGATATAGAAAATTAGTGATGGGGGCAAGAGGACTTAAGACTGACAGGTACTGCTGCAAATCTTTACCAGACTTTGCTTGGAAAGATATGCAATGACCCAGGGGGTTCATTAGGCAAAAGACAATCATTCAAAATTAAAGTTCTGATGATGATTATTAAATACAATGCTGTTACGGTGAAAATAAATTTGACAGAAACTGTTGCTTGATGTTGTTGTTGGGTTCAAGGTTTATTTAGTAAAACAAACAGAAAACGCTGCAAGGTACAAACAGTATAGATACTTTCATTAGCGAAGTGTACAGGTAGGTAGTCAACAAAAAAGTGACACTGATACAGGTACATAGTATGTCTGGCAAAAGAGGTAGTGAGACCGAGAGGTAAGCAGAGTGGGAAAAACCATAGGTGCGGCTTAAAAAAACATATACACGGAACAGAAACCTTCACAATTTAAAAGAAACGAAAATTTCTGTTTATACTTTATAATTTTTAAAAGTTGCAGGCTCAAATTGTTTTCATTTAACAAAATATTGATATTTTCAGGCTTGCTAATTCCTTTACATGAATTGGTTCTCAATTTATATTTTGAAAACTGTAATGTATTTTGTCTCTTATGTAATACTTTCTTTTACAGTCATTCAGTTTCAGCTTTAATGTAAGCGTGTATTGAACCTCAGTTTATCATGGTAGTTTTCTACAACTATCAAAATCATAATGCTTTATCATGTATACATTTGAAAATATATGTTCAATCATAATTCATCTGTGACTATTAATTTTTTACTTCTATCATTGACTTACAATGCAGTTTTGAAATAGAAACAGTGGTCAAATTATCAAATAGATAGCATAATCAGGTTCAGCATCTAAAAAAACCATACACTCCGAAAGTTTCATTACTCTAGTACGAAAACTGTGTTTTTTATGATATAATTTCTACAATATGATTCGCTTTTTTACCAATTTTCTTCCAAGGCGCAAAATTTGGCGCTATGCCAATTTTGGTTTTCTCTATCTTTTCAAAATGGCTTTCTAGGTTGCTGACAAAAATTGAGTCAACTAAATACAACATTGTGTATTAGCAAACTAAGTATTGAAACAATCTGAAGAATATGTGTTTTTTTACGATGGTCCAAAAGTGCCTCATCTAGAGTATTTGCTTGTAATGTTGATATGCCACAAGTGTTTTTGGCCATATTTCATGACCAATAAATTCTTTTGTTTACTTTTTATCTCCGTGAAATTTCGTATGTGTATAGTCATTGTCTTGGACTTTGTAAATATGTCCTTTTTTGTTTCATAAGATTTAACAAATGACTTTTATATGTCCTTAAAAACAACCCGATGCACGCAATTTGTTTTGTGTCGTTATGCGCAAAATTGAAACAGCTGTAAAACTTTTATTTACCAACAGATTTTGATGAAATTTGTTGGAAATTTCATATTTTAACAAGATCTTTACAGTACAATTGGGTATATTCAAATTTGCTGGGGTAGAAAAATCACTTTGTGGTACCTAATTTGAGCTTTTCTCACAATAAACTTTTGCCTATTTGTGATGTCTATGTGGCATTTGAATTCACTACGTTGTGCATTTGAACTTTTAGTTTTTGCATTTGGATTCTTTAAGCTACGAGTTGCGTAATTTTGACGTCACGTTTGTATTTGATGTTTCTTTGCGTTATTTGAATTGCCAATGTGGCATTTGGATTCTTTAGTTGTGTATTTGAGCTGCAAAATAAAAACAATTAAATTAAATTAAAAAAATAGAAAGGCCTATATAAATGTACAAACAAATGTTATGAGGCAGGGATGTCTTCAGCGTTAACAATAAAAGACGGGAAAAAAAAAAGAAAAATAAGGAAATAAGCAATTTTTAAAATACTTTTAAACGCGCATCACCTGTCTTTGAATTACCAAAATGTACCTAAAGATGCGATATTTTTGCGCTAATTTATAGCTGCGTTTTTTTTTCTTCTAAAACTTAACTGATAATGAATGTTAAAAAGGATATAAGGTTAAATATGGTTATCACAAAACTGGATAACTATAATCATTGTAATATTTTTGTCGGTTCTTAACAACTCTGAGAACAATACACACCAACCTTTATAACTTCTAATTAGCCGAGATTTTTACATAAAGTAGTGAATTTAACACCACGCCAGTCAAAAGCAAGAGTGACCTCAGTACTAGATGGTTTCAGATACATTCAGCACAAACTTGCAGTACAAGGATCAAGATCAGGTCTGTAATTGTTTAAACCCAGTAGCTCAGCGTTGTGAAGGGAAGCTAAGTTATGCCAACTGAATTTGAGAGTCGCAGCCGACAGGGCGGATCCTATTTTTTTTTCCTAAAAGCAAGTTTAACTTTTTATCTGTTTATATCTTTTCTATCCCCTTTGACATTCCAATATAAATAAACGCTTTGTACAAAAATGAAAAAGTTGACCGTAGTAAAATGATCACGATTGTTTACATCGAGTAAGAGCGGACAAGACAAAAACTAAACAGAGGCGAATAAAATGCAGTTTATCCATTCTCACTATGTGCTTGATATGTTTCCTTAATGCTTTATTATACCAGACTGCCCTAGCTATACTAGAAAGAATTCTAAGTTCTCACTGGTAACACTTCTTTCACAGAGTTTTGTTCGGGACAATGGCCGGAGAGTCGGTACTCTGGGACATGCATCAAGGTTTTTGAAGAGATCAAAACATGGTACCAGGCCAGAGCAGCTTGTCGAACTCATGGCGGAGATTTAGTCCGAATGCTGGGATGATCCAGTTTGTCTTTGGTGAGAAACCCTTTCTAAAGAACAGTATTACCCTGAGTTATTTTTAGACCTGTTTCTTTGAATTAAAGTTGGCAAGGAGAAAAAATGTGTTTGATTAGTAAAAATGGTGAGGAGACCCAAGATTATAACTTTAAGCCTGTAAGAATAAAACAACTCTTATAATTTGACTATGTAATTGAAGTATTCAAGCCTCAACATAATCAAATATATATATATTATGTTACTTTATATTAAGTTTAATTCAACTTTCTAGCCACCTCCGAAATACTAAGTATTGTGGTAATATTACTTTGTTATAATTAATCTGGTAAAACCTCTCTACAACCAGAACATGCAAAAACTCGATGTCTTGTTTTTTCTTTGTCATAAACCAGAACGTATAATATTTGGAGAGGAATACTATTGGCTTGGATTACACAGACATTCTGATGGCGTATTTAGATGGCTTGATGATGACACCAAGGTGAGGAGATCCAAAAGCATAACTAAAGACCAAAAAATTATTCAGACATGACTGTGTAACGTACCAAGGTGAGGAGATCCAAAAGCATAAATAAAGACCAAAAAATTATTCAGACATGACTATGTAACATAATACTCAAGCTTTTATCAACTCTAAAAGCTTTTCTCTATTCTTTTATTCCAAGACAAACTATACATATTGGGAAAAAAGAATTGAACCCAAAAAATGGGAAGATAACGACGTAGGTGCAGGCATCTTGACACATGATGGCGGAAGGTGGAAAGACCGGGAAAAAGACAACACGCAAGGATATGTATGCGAGAAAGCAGTAGGTAAGTTGATACGAGGTCAATATGAATCATTAAAATAAATACTTAATAACATTTACTTCCGAATACAACGATTTCTGTGAAACGGAAACTAGACACCAGACGGTTTGAATCTAAACACGACCGTAGAGGAAACCATGAAACTAGACACCAGACTATTCGAATCTAAATACGACCGTAGAGGAAACCATGAAACTAGACACCAGACTGTTCGAATCTAAATACGACCGTAGAGGAAACCATGAAACTAGACACCAGACTGTTCGAATCTAAATACGACCGTAGAGGAAACCATGAAACTAGACACCAGACTGTTTGAATCTAAATACGACCGTAGAGGAAACCATGAAACTACACACCAGACTATTCGAATCTAAATACGACCGTAGAGGAAACCATGAAACTACACACCAGACTATTCGAATCTAAATACGACCGTAGAGGAAACCATGAAACTAGACACCAGACTATTCGAATCTAAATACGACCGTAGAGGAAACCATGAAACTAGATACCAGACTATTCGAATCTAAATACGACCGTAGAGGAAACCATGAAACTAGACACCAGACTGTTTGAATCTAAATACGACCGTAGAGGAAACCATGAAACTAGACACCAGACTGTTCGAATCTAAATACGACCGTAGAGGAAACCATGAAACTAGACACCAGACTATTCGAATCTAAATACGACCGTAGAGGAAACCATGAAACTACACACCAGACTATTCGAATCTAAATACGACCGTAGAGGAAACCATGAAATTAGGCACTTATTGGAATTTTTGCTTCCTCAGCCCCCCCCCTTCCCAAAAAAAAAAAAAAAAAGGTTGACAGGCCCATATAGTGTTACAACCAGTTCTGCAACATTAGTTTATTATCCAGGTATTTTACTTACCATACCTCAAAGTAACAATAAAACACAAAGAAAGGAGATTAAGGAAATTAGCCATTTTAAAACACTTTTAAACGCTAGTTAGACGGCTTTGAATTACAAAAAATGTACCTAAAGATGCAATTTTTTTGCGGAGCTTATAGCTGCGTGTTCAACTCAGAGAAAGAAAAATATAGAATTAGACTATTGTAAATTACTTTTAAACGCTAATTGGCAGCCTTTGAATAACCGGAAATGTATCTAAAAGTGCAATGTCCTTGGGCAAAAACCTAACAGATAAAGAAAGTTAAAAAGGACATAAAATTGAATTTGGGTTTCATAAAACTGGATACCTATAATCATTGTAATATTTTTGTCGGTTCTTAACAGCTCTGAGAACAATACACACCAACCTTAATAATGTCTAATTAGCCGAGATTTTTACATAAAGTAGTTAGTTTAACACCACGGTAGTCAAAAGCAAGAGTAAAGTCAGTACTAGACGGTTTCGGATACATTCCTCACAAACTTGCAGTACAAGGATCAAGATCAGTTCTGTAATTGTTTAAACCCAGCAGCTCAGCGTTGTTAATGGAAGCTACGTTATTCTAACTGAATTTGAAAGTCGCTGCCAAAAATATAGATTCTATTTTTTTTCCTAAAAGCAAGCTTAACTTTTTATCTGTTCATATCTTTTCTGTCCCCTTTTTAATTGTTTTGTGCAAGAATGTACATAAATGGAATTTGACCGTAGTAAAATGATCATGATTATTTACTTCGTTTAAGAGTGAACAAGACGAAACTAAACAGGTCAAGAAACACAATTCACCCATAATATTATCATTACGTGTTTGGAATGTTTTCTTATTGTTTTATTATACCAGACTGCCCTATGTATACTACATAGAATTTGAAATTTTCTCTGTTAACACCTCTTTGACAGACTGTTGTTCAGGGCAATGGAAGAAAAGTCGGTACTCTGGAACATGCATCAAAGTTTTTGGAGAGTCCAAATCATGGGACAGAGCAAGAAGAGCTTGTCGATCCCATGGCGGAGATTTAGTCCGAATCTTGAATGCTGGGATGAACCAGTTTATTCACGG
Source organism: Elysia crispata (assembly GCA_033675545.1). Lineage (NCBI taxonomy): Eukaryota > Metazoa > Mollusca > Gastropoda > Plakobranchidae > Elysia > Elysia crispata. The sequence goes on along the minus strand of JAWDGP010002732.1, from coordinate 453,779 downwards.
TGATAAATCACTTTTTAAAGAACAGTATTGCCCTGAGTTATTTTTACAGCTGTTATTTTGAATTAAAGTTGGTAAGTAGAAAAATTGTGTTTGATTAGTAAAAATGGTGAGGAGACCCAAGATTATAACTTTTGGCCTGTAGGAATAAAAAAAAAAACTCTGAGGATTTGACTATGTAATGACGAATTTAAGCCATGATCATTTAATATTAAATTACCTATGTGTGTGTGTGTGTGTGTGTATATATATATATATATATATATATATATATATATATATTTGCATTAGATTTATTTCACTGTTTTAAAAAGTACTAAGTATTCTGGTAATATTACTTTGTCAAAATAAATCTGGTAAATCTTCGCAACAACCAGAACCTTCAAATACTTGATGTTTTTTTTGTCTTTGTCATAACCCAGAACTAATAAAACTAGATGGAAGTAGATTTTATTGGATTGGATTACATGTACATCCCAAAGGCGAATTTCGATGGCTTGATGATGACACCAAGGTAAGGTGTAACAGATTTATGATGGGGGTGATCTGATAGGCTCTGTTTGTCTAGGGGTATGAAAATATATACAACCAATCACACGACTCGTTCGTAGAAAATAAGACTGAAGTCCGCAAGTAAAGATTGCAAACTGTTTAATAAAACACAAGAGCGTGACTCTACAATCACCGTAAGTTGACTCAATAATCACTCACTGTTAACTTGATATTGACTCACTAAACATAATTTCGACTCTTATTTATACAAAATCTCGTCAAATCATCCAGAAAAGGAATTACATAAATCGTAAGGGAATATTCTTGGTACACGTCATTATCAATTAGCAAACAATCAAAACAATGGTAAACAAGGAGTGACGAGATCATTACTATGCTAAGTCGCACATTCCAGAAGAATCTTGGCCATAAAAGCGCGGGCTGTGTTCAATAACCAAGACTAAGTTCTTAGGCTTGAAATACAAACATTATGCAACTAAATAAGATAATGTACATAGATCTAGTCGATCCGCTACCCAAAAGTTACGCACCTAAAAAGGGTGAGGAAATGAATAGATCGATGAGGAGACCCAATAATATGACTGAAGCCTGAAAAAAATATATTAAAATATGACTCTGTAACATAACGCTCAAATTTTCATTATCTCTAATAGCTGCTCTCCATTTTTTAACTCCAAGGCAAACTATACAACTTGGGCAGCAGGTCAACCAGATAGCTGGGGCAGAGAAACAGCTGCTCAAATGAGGAATTTAGGTCGTGGACGGTGGTACAACTTCAAAAAAGGTTGGGACTTTAAAGGATATATTTGTGAGAGACCAGCAGGTAAGTTTTAATAATTTGTAAAACATTCAAATTGACACCAGGCTATTTGCATTTAAATAAATTTACAGAATGTTTGCATCTAAATACGGCTATACGTCGAAACGTTAAAAAAGACACAAGAGTATTTAAGAAAACCATAATTATTGGTTCATCTATAACATCTTTGAGACGTTTTCACAGGGGGGTCAGATGACCATCTACAACTCCAAGATTTCCAGTGGGAAGGCGGCAGTTGTAGATGTGTGACACCGAGTATACGTGGCTTTTCTTATTCAAAATTCTTAAGCGGTCTTCACTGAGACTGTTTCTTTTGATTTTTTGGGAATCTGCAAAAGTAGCAGGTTATATTACAGTTTTTAATAATTTTTTAAGGTTCACAGATAACAAAGTTATGAATAAGTCAACTATGCTTGTGCATTTTTGTCCATTGGTTTGCAGTTGCAGATTTTTACTAATAAAATCATTGAGCGGTCTATAATAAAACCGTAAGTATTAATCTGATGGGATTTTTCAATAACATTTTGTACTTTATTTGATGTTTCTAGCTTCACAGTGAGCAGAGTTATGACTTAAAGTTAAATATCAACTACGATTTGTTGATCATCAGCATCAGCTATGACTCTCTTCTATCAAAAATACTTCCCGCGCTGCTTGTCATGCGATATAATGTTGCAATAACAGCCAACAATTTTGGAGTTTATTTGAAGTTCTTAGCTTTATTGGTAGCGAAGTTATGAACAAGTAAACATTATTCACTACGACGTCTACCCACTGGCTGAGTGAGGGGCGTGGCACCTGGTCTGTCAGTTGAAACAACAATCTAAACCGGCGAATCAGAGCATCAGTGAAATAAGATAAATTATAAGCCTCAGACCTAATGGTCCTCATTGGCTTAGTTACATTTTGTGATGTCATACGCTCAGTTGAGCCTCTCTCTAAGAGCACGTTGTATCTTCTCAATAAATATACTTAGTTAACACTTTCGAGGGAGGGGCCAAAAATTGACATGACAGCCGATACATGGCGCTCTTTTGAGATTTGAAACCAACATGCTAAAGACTCCTTCAAATTCAATTTCAAGAGTCTTTGTATTACATGTACTGTCGGTGAGGTGCGTAGTGGTATGTCCATGTGTTAGCGCCCATTGCATCAGCTTCTCAGCATGAGTTTTCACCCTGGTTTGGTACAGTTATTTGAATCAGCGTGGTAATTTTTTTTTTCAGCTTTACATCACTGACGTCACCATTTCATATGTTCTTTATAGTTTGTTGTAGATAATTCTCTTTTGTTTCTAAATATATTATCACTAAACCCAAATAACGAAGATATTGAACCAAGATGCAATATTTGGCTGGTTTGTCTGCTTACTAAGTTCAAGTATAGTTGAGGCAATAGACGCTAAGATCAATAAGCTCACCTGGAGGTGGTTAGGGGTACGTCCGGGTCTCACAAATGTGGCAATGTACTGCGGTAAAACAAAGCTGAGATTCTCACTAAAATCCATTTTGGAAGAATATAAATGTGGCAAAGCCAGGCTACTCTCTATGTTAGAAGACTCCGAGGACCCAATTGTGAAGACAGTACAACCGACCAGAAAGACGGGTAGGAAATGGAAAGTTGTCGAAGCCGTAGACGAAGCCAAAGAGACTAAAGAAGTGATTGGGCTAACTCAAACTGACCGCAAAGGGCTGGGGTCATCTACAGCCAAGTGGTGATCAAAACAAGAATGGAGAGAGAAAAGAGACATGGCCCTTAAAGAGATATAGCTTAATAAAGATTTGTGTACCATCTTCTACCCTCAAACGCAAATCTGGTACGGTGGGGAAAAAAAGAGGACCTCAAGGCAAGTAGACCACATACCTCTTGCAAAATCGCCCTCCCACAGGGGCGATATAGGTGGAGGCATAATAGAGTCCTTCAGGAACTTGCCGCAATCATAGGCACGGCTAAAGGAGAGACTACCCTCTCTAAAATCAACGCGTTGGTATTTACAACAGAGGGAGGCGCTAAGTCATGGCACGGGAAAATGCTCACTAGACGGTTATGACGACTGGGAAGTTTCAGTAAACTTCCAGAATGGGCCAGTCACCCCAATATAATAAAAGAAACAAGATTAAGGCCTTATATCGTGATCCATTCAGCTTCCACACAACAACTGATCATGGTGGAGTTAACAGTTCCATAGGAAAACAGAATGGAAGAGAACCACATCTACAAAAGAGAGAAATACCTGAACCTCCCAAAGAGCTAGAAGAAGCCGGCTACAAAGCTGTGGTGATGCACGTTGAGGTTGGTGCCACAGGATTCGTAGGGTCTTCAGTCTATGACCTTCTGACTAAACTTTCAATATTTGGCAACAAAAGAACAAACGCTCTAAAGTTATAGTTAAAGTGGTAGGGGTTTGGGGTTGCTTGATTTTTTAGTGTTAGGAGAGAGTTTGTTCTTTTGAGGTTTGTTGGTTCCATTACGTTTGTATTAGGTGTAAGATGCTTCTAGAATTTTTCTGGAAGGGCGATTCTGATTGGTTCAAGATTTTTATTTTTGGGGTCATGATTGGTTCTCAATAGAGCATGATGATTGGCTCAGTCATCTTTCAAAGCCTGATAGATACTAGGAACGGTTCTGGCTACTATGTCGATATATCCACGAGCAAAGAGCCAGAGGCCTTGATTGGTTCTTAATAGAGCATGATGATTTGCTCAGTCATCTTTCAACGCCTGACAAATACTAGGAACGGTTCTGGCTACTATGTCGATATATCCACGAGCAAAGAGCCAGAGGCCTTGTATCATCAAGCATTGGCTGACATCAGCCTCACGTCATCCTGAAGCTACTGATAATGGCACCACCTGAGTTTGAGTCTAACTATTGATACCTATGTAACCATCCAGCTTGATCATAGAGTTTTATATTTATATATATATATATATATATATATATATATATATATATATGGGTGTCAAACCCTGATATACTGCCTTCCCTGGCCTCTCAAGACCGCCTAGAGGATGTTTTAATGAGGCTAGAAGTTTTGATCCCTTTATTTTGTTATCAATAATGTCGATTGAAAATGCTTGTGCTTCGATGGTTTTGTGTTTTGGAAAATGATCCATTGGTTCATTCAAACAGAACTGTGAAACTACTATGAATAAATTGTTCACGTCGAAACTTATTCTGGAGCCATAAAGCCTAAAAAATAAAACCAAGCAATGTGAACAAGTTACTAGATTTGCAAAACTTTCTTTATTTTATCACATTTAGAACCTCTTTATATACTTAGGATGTATTAACACTTGGATTCAAAATAATTGCCATACACTATTTACGTTGAAGTAAATTTGCTGTTTATTTTTCAGAGTGTGATAGTGGTTACTATGGTGCTGGTTGTATTAAGAGTTGCAGTCAACACTGTGCTGGAAAGGACAACTCCTGCAACCATGTGAATGGTACTTGTGACCTGGGTTGTGATCCTGGCTACCAGGGTGATTTATGTATACTTGGTAAGTAACATTAGTATTACTTACAATTTTGAAGGTATTAGAAGCAGCAAAAAATTTATTTATGGGAGTAAGGAATTTTTTAAAATATATTTTCTACACTCAGCCGAATGCACGTCTTTGTAGAGAATATATCATTTGAGGAAATATTGTAGATTATTTGTTTTTAGATTTTTATATACATATCACGAAGTATTTTTGGGCTTTAAAGCTTGATAAACAATTCATTTTTAATATAATCATAGAACTAGCTCTCAAGATACTGAAGATTACAGACTTTGCACTTTAAATCAGATTTATTAGAAAACGAAGAATGAAATGTGATAAAAAGTTAATTATAGCTTGAAACCTTTTCAAGTTAAGAGATTGGTACAATAGGATAATCGGAGGAGATTAAGATTTAATCATTTTATATGCCTTTAAAAATTAAGCCTCAGCTATTATGGGGAGAGATTTAGACTTAACCTCTTTATGTTTGTCCAAGAATGCATCAGCTATTATGGGGAGAGATTTAGACTTAACCTCTTTATGTTTGTCCAAGAATGCATCAGCTATTATGGGGAGAGATTTAGACTTAACCTCTTTATGTTTGTCCAAGAATGCATCAGCTATTATGGGGAGACATTTAGATTAAAACTTTTTATGTTTGTCTAAGAATGCGGCACCAGCTAATATGGGGAAAGATTTAGATTAATTTTAACCTTTTTATCTTTTTTTAATAAAACAGCACCAGCTATTATGGCGAGAGATTTAGCTTTAACCCTTTTTATGTTTGTTTAAGAATTCAGAGTCATCTATTATGGCGAGAGATTTAGCTTTAACCTTGTTAAGTTTGTTTAAGAATGCAGCATCAGTTATTATGAAGCTTTAGCTTTAACCTCATAATATGAGATAGTAAAAGAATAATAGTAAATACCCGTTTGAAAAAAGATGTTTCCTCAATTGCAGTTTCAAAAAACCAGCTGTGTGAAAAGCAAAACGTGGATTCAGATTTTGTGTTTGAAAGAACTGTGATTGAATAAAACCCATAAATTTTTATAGGAAGAAGATTTTTCCGCAATATATATAAATATCAACCAATTCTAATTCAAAAGAATTGTAAGGTATATAAATCTCTAATTATATTCATCCAATATTATGACAGTAACCTTTTTTTTTCAAACAGTTTTTTCTATAGCTGAATTCTTTGCTTACTCTTCCTCAGCCGACCCACGAGAAGGTAAAGTTGATGACTCTAATGTCCAGCATCCCTCCCTATTTCTGTTGCTGTTGCATTTATCGCTGTTGCTGCTGTTGCTGTAAGCGTTTGGGCGTACAGGTTGGTTCCTTTTCTGCTACAAATACTTCTTGTAAACTTGAAAAAGCAACGCTAGTTACTTAATTTCTGGCGGATCAAAATACAATGAGCTTGATATATTGCTTGATAAAGTAATACATGCTAATGGCGAGATCTGAAATTTTTGTGATAATTGTGCAAATATTTCTGCAGGTGACTGTTATTTTATTATTTATTTTTTTTTTAGAAAAGTATGAATCTAATTTCAGGCGACGAAAATCCGCTGAACGACAAAGTCACCAGGAAAACAGAATCAATGAATCAATATCTGTAGGAGCGTTGAGTGAAAGCAACGTTGATAAAACTCAAGAAACGAGCACAGCCGCTGAAATGGACGAAATGCAGAACTGCTTATATGTGATTTCATTCAAAATAAATTCATTTATTAATATTTTTACGGAGGAGTTAAGGTATCGTTCATTACACATTTTCAGATTGTTTTTTTTTAAATATGACAGGAGCAGTAAATATGTGTAGATGAATGTTTGTCTAAAATATAGAGATACTGTATTGATAACAGAGTAAAAAAGTAAAGAAAACAAAAGATTGCTAGAATATAAAATAATTTGTGAAAGATATTATTCTTCTGTTACAACTATGGGAAGGGGGATTGTGCATGATGGTGGTTTAACGTAAAATTTACTTTAAAAATATTTTCATCTTGTTTTTAAGATTATTATTATTATTATTATTATTATTATTATTATTATTATTATTATTATTATTATTATTATTATTATTATTATTATTATTATTATTATTATTATTATTATTATAATGATGTTGTTTTTGTTATCATCATCATCGACTATATCATTTTGTATTTAAGTAAAATAACTGTAAGAAAGAAGCATTTTAAGAATTCGTTATTATATAGTAACTTTGTACAATAAAATATGCAGTAATACATTATGTTTTTAAGTCACCTCGCTTATTCCTCTATCAAATGTTGTAAGACAATCAGCTTGTACAGAGGAATATGTAAGTATATGTTTTAATTTCTCAGAAGAGCAAAGAAATGATAATCATCGACATGTGTTTGAGACAAGAATTTTTCATTTTTTTTTCATACAATTCACAAAGATAATTATTTGTGATCTACACAAACGTTAACGCAGATACAATAATCCCTACAATTTTGATGTTTCATGCTTTTTATGTCAGCTTAATGTATTTGGTATGCAGAACCTATGGGTGTGAAATTCTTCAAGGACGAAAAGCTTATAAACTTTTAACTGAAATGAAATATAAGCAGAGAATTTATTGTAGTCTGGATGAAGGAATTGAGATTAAATCAAAATTTTTTACACATTCGAACAGTTGACTGGGCTCGGTGACACTCATACTGAATGTGTGATGGTGTTGGTTATGAAGATATTGATGGAAAATAAAGAAACAGTGCATGTTATTCTGACTTTATAAATAAAAAACCACTATAAATATAACTTCCATTAGTAATCAAGATGGCTTTTGAACAGGACAAGGGATATCAATTAATTTCTGTACTCTCTAAATCTATTTAAACGTCAAATTAACATTTATTAGAGGACTATTCAGTCACGCAGAAAGTGCCTAAATATTGTTTTGTGGGATTCAGGTTGTGCCTTTGTTTAACTCCATCGCTATAAAAGTTTAAAAGGATCTATAAAAAGATTCAGATTTTTATAACATCAGCTAACTACTCCTATCAGAATCAGTGGGCATCATTCATTCTAGCACACTGCCTATAACAAAATACGTTATCATTCGAGCCAGGTTAGGAAAAGTGCGTACTGAATATTTCCAAGAGAATTCAACATAACACCTGGTCGAGTCAGGATTCCAACTCAGAAAGACTTGATCTGAGAGTCGCATGGGGACCCATTACACCACGACGCCATAATGGTTTTGGATTTGACTACTATTTTGTAAGACACTTTATTTCGAAGTTTTCCAAAAAGTAAATATAGGAAAACATCTTCCAGCCTAGTTTTCTTCAATAATATTGATTAGAAACATTTTTTTCTGCAAATGATATTATTGACTTTGTTGATAATACCCATTACAAAGAGCATATAATTGGACTAAGTTTATTACGTAAATCTTTTCATCTCTTTTACCCCCCCCCCTTTTTTTTTTTTAAATCCTCCTACAACATGCTCATTTTTTTTTTTTTTTAAATTTTCACATTACCTTAGCTATTCTTCGCGTTATACGCTTTCTTAACATTCTTATAACTCACTTATTAGATTATTCATTCAAAGTTTGACCTTTTAATTCTACATGACAGTGCAAAGCGATCCCTAAAACGATACCTAATGAACAAAACCAAATTCTTTATGAAAAGATCACGCTGTGCGTAGCGGCTGCTTTCAAGTCCCTTGCTGTTCACAAGAGAAACCAACATATAAAAGATAAAATCTTTTGTATTAAAGACCAGACATCATATGGCACAATCTCTCAATTAAGACGTTGCGATGTATACGGAAAACACGTAACACTTGAAAAGTGACCTTTATAAAGGTATTTTTTACTTTAAACACCAAAGTATGGAGATAAACTCTTTGAAATTTGGGTTCCTTGGAAAGGTAGTCATTTTAGCAGGTCTTAATTATGTGTATTTTTTTCAATCTTCTATTATTATTAACAATTATGTGTTGTTTTACATGAACAAGAAAAGAAATTAAATGGCAAATTCACATTCCTACTAGACCGTTTTTAATCTATCAACTTAACTTTTGTTTAGATATTTTTATTGCTTTTTTTCTATTGCAGATTGTTTTATTTATATTCATTTCTTTATTTTCTTCTATATTTCACTCTAGGACTTTAGTAGCTTCATAAATATTTCTTTTTTTCACAGTTGGAAAAAGGGAAATATAGTCAAATCTGTCTGCATATCTGTCTGTCTGTCTAAAGAAATAAAGAAAGCAGTCAAACTACGTTATGTCTGTCTCTCTCTGTCTTTCTCTGTGTGTGTGTGTGTGTGTGTCTCTCTCTCTCTCTCTCGCTCTCTCTCCAAATTAGTCACAGAGCACAACTTTTACATTAAAAATATATTTCCTAAGCTTTTTCAGAACAGAAAGGAAAAGAAGTACATAATAATTATATTTTTAAAGAAAGATAAGTTTAATTTTGTTTCCTTCGAAAGGTAGGAAATTTTTCTTCCAAAGCTTTCTTTCATATGTATTACGCAGTCCCATGCTTGAAGACAGATCGACTGACTGGTAGATTTATTGTGTGGAGAAAAACTCCTCTTTACATATAAGGTGGGATCATTTATTAAGAGATCAAATTATTTTTCTTTCCTTTGTAAGCAATATGAATGGATTTTAGTGCAAAGATTTCGTGTTAGATCTAGATCTAGGCAGAAATGCTGAAACGCTAGCCTCTGATGCGTCATATTGTGTGTTGATCATAAAGCTATGAATTTTCCGGGTATATCCGTTTCTTGAGTCCTGGGCTTAGAGAGGGGCCCGTGATTGATTCTTTCTTAACAATTGCTCATTCAATAACAGGTCTATTAAAGACAAGAAAAATGAATTTTCAAGAACATTTTGTTGCTATAATAAATAATATTCTTCTGATCTTATCGACCGTAATGAAGACTGGTAGTGGCAGATCAAACTTCAATAAATTTCATTACTATACATGGAGAGGTTTTGGAAAAGATACAAAAAAAAAAAAAAAAAAAAAAATCGAAGTTGGCTTTATATTACAGATGAAAATATAATTTGTTTTCCCATTCCCTTCCATTTCTTCTTTTATTCATAAGGGCTTTTCCCCTCCTTTTTTCTGTCAAATATTTCTTTTTCTTTTTCTTTTTTTTAATCGTGTTTTATTGATGGTCTAGGATTATATGAACATAACCATCCATAATAATCGCGTTGTTTCGATCTTGAGTTGAGAATTTTAAACTTTCACTAAACGGAATCATATTGAATTAACAAGCAGGTTTATAGTTGATTTCCCATTACTAATATGTTACCCAGCCTCTTTTTCTCTCCGTGATGATGGCGACAGATATCATTGGAAAAGTTCATATTCATGACCGACGTATTGTTTTGAAATTTATTTAAAATAAGGTATACTTAAGCAATCTCTGAAAAGCATTTGGCAATATGCCAACTCAGATAAAAATTTTAGTTGTATGCTAACTGAGAGCCAAATCAAAACAATGGTTAGCATGCATGAATAAAATTTAAAAATATAATTCTTGAGTAAAAGTTGAATGCAACAGTACAATTTGATCTAAGTGCAAAGCACAATGAAAAAGAGATTTGAAAAGAGTTGCGCAAAGTTAAAATACAAGACAAACATGACTTTGAATTGGGTAACTTTTAAAATTTTCATTCCCATGAAAAAATGAATGGCAATACATAAATGTATTAGCTGATATCACCGATTTAAGCACCAACCCAAACATGTTGCAAACGTGTTGTATTTCGTTGAGCTCATAAATTGATTTCCGTTTTTGAATCCTCACCTTAAGATTAAGAATTGCATACAAAACTCTCTAGATCTAGATCTAGATTCAATCTAGTTCAGGGTGAAAGAAAATCACTTTCACTTAGAAAACTCTTTGAATGTAGATCTAAATATAGATCTAGACGCAGTTCTGAAGCGGCTTAAAATATGAAACGCTCAGCTCTGAAGATATCTTTGACGCCAACGAAAACAAGGGCTAAAAATGAAATCTACACTACGATTATTATTTTCATAAGATTTCTTCCAACTATGCTGGGTGTTTTTACTGGCCGATTTATTCTTCTTTTAATTTTAATTTTATTATCAAAAGGTAAAGGTATATAACTATATTGGTTTCAAATTGCAACGTTGTTCGTCAGGATCAATTATCAAAATTAGACCTAAAAAGTTTTAATATTATGGTCTTCCAAGATTCTTTTGTGGGGACACAATTATAGCAAACGATATCTTTTCATAAGTATTTAAAAAAAATTATAACAATTAAAGCGAATATAAGGTTCGATCAAACATATGTAGAACCTAGGATTCTCAAAACTTGCTTATTATACTTTCACCCGCAAAGTATTTGGCATTTTAGTGTAAAACTCAGAATATGAACTAAATAAAAACAACTCTTTTAAGTTTGAACAAGACTAGTCTTTGCTTAAAGAATGCACACTTTTGTTCACAAGACATAATCGGTCATTATTTTTATCCTGAAATACCAATAATGTCGAAAGAAGCCTACGTTTAGAATTTGTTCTGACTCTAGCGAACACACAGTTAGGGAAAAAAGGTTGTTACGAAACTTATATTCCATGATAATACCGAACTGCTGTTTCATATAAATTGTTTTAGATGATCAAACTGTCCATGTAAACCCTTTCAAAGGTTGAAACACAATGCTTAAAGTTATACAACACTAATAACTTATTATTCTCAAAATTTCATTGTTTGATTCATAAAAGTAAAAAGGGGCCTCGTGATATAAATGACTATTATGAATCTGGAAGCACTTACAGTAGGAAAAAATGCATAATTATGTAAAAGCCATTGGTTAAATAGGACATTTCTGCTCCTCATTCGCAGTTGTTTGGTGATGGTTTTTGGAAATTGTTTTTTTTTTTTTTTTTGTAGATCTAAAGGCACAAGGTAGACTTAAAAATGATTATGTTGAGAGTTCCTTTACGGCTAAAAAAAATAAGAAGGAAACTCTTTTGACATATAATTTTTATTTTCAACCTTTGAAAAATGTTGCCAAATTTATAAAAGGCTTGAAGAAATAGTATTGTACAGGAAAGCTCAAGTCATTGAGGAAGATGTTAGAGAAAAAAAATCTTACCGAAAAGTGGAGTTCCACGCACAAAAAGTCTTCGATTTTGTTTAAAAAGCATGATTGGTTGATTGATTGATTGTTAAATAACAGATTGAAGGAATGTTTCTACAAGTATAGACCATCACAAGCTGTGATCTTCAGACATAGCCCTTTACACATTTTTGGATTTAAAATACCACATAGCCACAGAGACCATATTAAGTCAAAATAGACTATATGATATAGTCCTGCCTTATAGAAAACAAAATCAGCAAACTCCTATCTCTCTCTCTCTCTCTCTCTCTCTCTCTCTCTCTCTCTCTCTCTCTCTCTCTCTCTCTCTCTCTCTCTCTCTCTCTCTCTCTCTCTCTCTCTCTCTCTGATTCATCAACCAGAATTAAACTGTGCAAGACAACAGTGCGTCCCTTATACAGGTTGGTACTGATATATTTTTATTTGATGAAAAAAATACGAGATACGCCTTATTCTTATATTTGTCTTACTTACTTTTATTCATTTATATTCGCGCGTACTTGCAAATATCGAGTAAAATTTGGCCGGATGTCGTTAACTTTAATGAGTGTTCCAGTATTTTCTCTGTGTTTACATCACCTTAAATTTGTTCTCTTGTGGTGAGTAATCAATATTTTTCTAAAAATCAAATTTTTCTTTTAGTGACTTCTTAAAAATTCGGAAAATAAAAAAAAAAATATCATGTGCAGTGTGATCTTTCTTATTTTTCACCCAACAAACCTCCTATTTCCAACGGATGAAACTGTAATCAGGTCCTGCATGTCCAAGTGGATGGACCGCTTTTTTGTGGCCTCTAATGTGTTTAAAGGCATATGAAGGAAAATTGAGGGCATATGAGGCATTTAAAGCATGTAAAAATGTCCACGGCCAGCTTTTGACTCCAAATACTGACGAGTTGTACGATGCTTCAAAAGGTGCGCTCTTTGTTTCTCTCCTTCTCGTTGCTGCTGTTGTTGTTATTATTTTGTTGGTCTTTTTCTACTTCTTCTTCTTCTTCTTCTTCTTCACCTCCTCCTCCTCCTTTCTTCTTCTTGCTTTTCTTCTTCTTCCTCTTCTTCTTCTTCTTCTTCTTCTTCTTCTTCTTCTTCTTCTTCTTCTTCTTCTTCTTCTTCTTCTTCTTCTTCTTCTTCTTCTTCTTCTTCTTCTTCTTCTTCTTCTTCTTCTTCTTCTTCTTCTTCTTCTTCTTCTTCTTCTTCTTCTTCTTCTTCTTCTTCTTCTTCTTCATTTCATCTTTTTCTTCCTTTTCTTTTTCTTCTTCTTCCTTTTCTTCTTCTTCTTCTTCTTTATTTCATCTTCTTCTTCTTCTTCTTCTTCTTCTTCTTTTTCTTCTTCTTCTTCTTCTTCTTCTTCTTCTTCTTCTTCTTCTTCTTCTTCTTCTTCTTCTTCTTCTTCTTCTTCTTTTTCTTCTTTTTCTCTTCTTTCTTTTTTTTCTCTTTTTCTTCTTCTTTCTTTTCTTCTTCTCCTTCTTCTTCTTCTTCTTCTTCTTCTTCTTCTTCTTCTTCTTCTTCTTCTTCTTCTTCTTCTTCTTCTTCTTCTTCTTCTTCTTCTTCTTCTTCTTCTTCATCTTCTTCTTCTTCTTCTTCTTCTTCTTCTTCTTCTTCTTCTTCTTCTTCTTCTTCTTCTTCTTCTTCTTCTTCTTCTTCTTCTTCTTCTTCTTCTTCTTCTTCTTCTTCTTCTTCTTCTTCTTTCCCTCCCCTCTCCTCTTTCCTTTTTTTGCTGTTTTTTTATATTTTTTTTCCCTTGCTTTTTGTCTTCTGTTTCTTTTAATTATATTTTTGTTTTGTGCCCCATCGCGTGTTTCTATTTTGTTTTACAGATATGATGAATAAAACCCTGAAACTTTTATTCTGGATAGGACTCAGTAGATCCCCTTTAAAAGGAGCGTCGTTTAAATGGATCGATGAACCCAAGGTAAATAAACAGATTTAATTAACGAGATATCCAGGAAAACTCGGCAGCGTCTCAAACTAGTGAGATAGGTACTTTGTTTTTTATAAGGAATTGCTCGATTTTCGTCTACGTGATTTTAATTACGTTCTTAAGTTTTATGAGTAACTTTGTGGATTTTGACTGTGTTCTTAAGTTTTATAAGTAATCTAGATGATTTTGGCTACGTTCTTAAGTTTTATGAGTAATCTAGTGGATTTTAACTACATACTTAAGTTTTATGAGTGATCTAGTGGATTTTTGCCACATACTTAAGTTTTATGAGCAATCTAGTGGATTTTTACTATATACTTAAGTTTTATGAGTAATCTAGTGGATTATTACTACATACTTAAGTTTTTTTGAGTAATCTAGTGGATTATTACTACATACTTAAGTTTTTTTGAGTAATCTAGTGGATTTTTACTACATTCTTAAGTTTTATGAGTAATCTAGTGGATTTTTACTACATCCTTAAGTTTTATGAGTAATTAATTCTTTGGGTTTAGCCAAAGAATGCCTTAGGTAAAATAGGATTTGACCTCGTGACAGATTTCACAGTGGAGGGAGCACACTCAAGCCTCCCGATTGAGTTTCCCCAAAGTTTCATCGACTGAGCTAAACATTCGTTTTTTTTTTTTGTTGTTGTTTTTTGTTTTTTGTTTTTTTGGCTTCTTTCTAACACGACTCATCGTTCCTATACAAAAAAACTGATGTAGTTAATTTTCACGGAGTAGTTACAAAAGAAGGGTGAACCCCTGAGATCACTGGTTAAAGTGACCTATAGAACATTACTCTAGTATGCCCTGAGATCACTGGTTAAAAAAGCCTATAGAACATTACTCTAGTAACCCCTGAGATCACTTGTTAAAGTGACCTATAGAACAATACTCTAGTAAGCCCTGAGATCACTGGTTAAAGTGACCTATAGAACATTACTCTAGTAACCCCTGAGATCACTTGTTAAAGTGACCTATAGAACAATACTCTAGCAACCCCTGAGATCACTGGTTAAAGTGACCTATATAACAATACTCTAGCAACCCCTGAGATCACTGGTTAAAGTGACCTATATAACAATACTCTAGCAACCCCTGAGATCACTGGTTAAAGTGACCTATATAACAATACTCCAACAACCCCTGAAATCACTGGTTAAAGTGACCGATGGAACAATACTCTAGTAAGCACTGAGATTACTGGTTAAAGTGACCTATAGAACATTACTCTAGTAAGCCCTAAGATCACTGGTTAAAGTGACCTATAGAATAATACTCTAGTAACCCCTGAGATTACTGGTTAAAGTGACCTATAGAACAAACCTCTAGAAAGCCCTGAGATCACTTGTTAAAGTGACCTATAGAACATTACTCTAGTAAGCACTGAGATTCCTGGTTAAAGTGACCGATAGAACAATACTCTAGTAAGCCCTGAGATCACTGATTAAAGTGACCTATAGAACAATACTCTAGTAAGCCCTGAGATCACTGGTTAAAGTGACCTATAGAACATTACTTTAGTAAGCTCTGAGATCACTGGTTAACGTGACCTATAGAACAATACTTTAGTAAACCCTGAGATCACTGGTTAAAGTGACCTATAGAACAATACTTTAGTAAACCCTGAGATCACTGGTTAAAGTGACCTATAGAACAATACTCTAGTAAGCCCTGAGATCACTGGTTAAAGTGACCTATATAACAATACTCTAGTAAGCCTGAGATCACTGGTTAAAGTGACCTATATAACAATACTCTAGCAACCTCTGAGATCACTGGTTAAAGTGTCCGATGGAACAATACTCTAGCAAGCCCTGAAATTACTGGTTAAAGTGACCTATAGAATAATACTCTAGTAAGCCCTGTGATCACTGGTTAAAGTGACCTATAGAACAAACCTCTAGAAAGCCCTGAGATAACTGGTTAAAGTGACTTATAGAACATTACTCTAGTAAGCCCTGAGATTACTGGTTAAAGTGACCTATAGAACATTACTCTAGTAAGCCCTGAGATTACTGGTTAAAGTGACCTATAGAACAATACTCTAGTAAGCCCTGAGATTACTGGTTAAAGTGACCTATAGAACAATACTCTAGTAAGCCATAATAGTCATCATAGGTAACACAAGGACCATGAATGAAAAAGAATAATTAACTACCTTTGTAAAATTCAAATCTACTTGCAGATTTTTTAAAACATTCATCATCATGTAGGTTTAAATAACTGCATGCCTAAGAAGTCCCGCAAGGCAGTGCACTTTTCAGCACTTAAATGCGAAAAATTCACAGCTTTGTAATAAGCGTTTAAAAGAATCTAAAAACAGATTGGGGAAATAGAGAATTGGACGATGTCATTTATTATTAAGTAGTGATTGCAATTCCTCTGGGTTTATTTTCTTTTTTTTTTTTTTTTTTCATTTTCCCGTTAAAGGCCGCAACGAGTTTAAAATGGGCAGTCGGGAATCCCAAAACTAAAAGCTTTCGGGCAACACGTCAACGCTGTGTAGCTTTGGATACAGCAGATTTATTGATACATGACTTGGATTGCCAAGAGAAACATTATTACATGTGTTTCGTGGAAAAGCGTAAGAAGATTATAAGATTGTTTTGTTCTTTTCTTTTATTTCTCAGTACCTGTACATTTTCACTAAGGTTTTTTTTTTCCTATTATAGATGTTGTTTACCACAGATAAATTTTTCTCGTCTTTCTGAAGAGTTTTGGTTCTTTTTTTTTTTAACTTTTAATAGGATATCTTAAAGTTTTTGAGATCATAAATTGTTCCTGATCACTTGTTGCTGATTTTTTTTAAAGAGAATGTCTTTCTCACTTTTTTATGGTAGAGAGTCTCGGAAATTGAATTAATCTTGTTTTATTTTAAGTCATAGTCAAAAACACAAAAAAATCCCTCATAGTTTAATACGTAATCTCATTATAAAAGATAAGAGAAATATGAAAGCCCTAAATACCATAAAACTCACTTAAAAGTTC
Source organism: Elysia crispata (assembly GCA_033675545.1). Taxonomy (NCBI): domain Eukaryota; kingdom Metazoa; phylum Mollusca; class Gastropoda; family Plakobranchidae; genus Elysia; species Elysia crispata. The sequence continues at coordinate 436,906 of JAWDGP010002732.1, read as the reverse complement.
TAAGTTTGTGAATGTACATGATGAATATATTTTTGTCTGACCAAAGGGACATGAGGAGTTATGGAGAGAGCTTGTGTTGAAAATTGAAACTAATAAATGGCTATAACTCAATCTGGATAATATTGTTTTTTTATTATAAAAAAAAAATATTCAAAAAAAATTATCTTCAGAGCACGAAACCCTGAAACATTTGGATTGGTCTCAAGCCCACAACATCAAGTACAAAGCATTTTTCAAAGAAAAGAATTGGTTGGATGCAAAACAATATTGCCAGGGATATTCTAAAACAGCCCTATTGAAGATGAGTACTTCAAATTTAAGAAAAGCTATCAAAGGTGAGTTGGCCTAACATTACGTCATAAAACTCAGCTATTCAAATTCAAAACATTCCTTTTCTCATTAAATTGCTGCGCTGCTGTGTTACTGGAGCGCTTTTTACAACAACAATATTAAGATTAATTTTATCCCTACCACCACTACTATTACTACTACTACTACTACTACTACTACTACTACTACTACTACTACTACTACTACTACTACTATTACTACTACTACTACTACTACTACTACTTATTATACTACTACTACTACTACTACTACTACTATTTACTACTACTACTACTACTACTACTACTACTACTACTACTACTACTACTACTACTACTACTACTACTACTACTTCTACTACTACTACTATTATTACTACTACTACTACTACTACTACTACTACTACTATTACTACTACTACTACTACTACTACTACTACTACTACCACTACTACTACTACTTACTACTACTACTACTACTACTACTACTACTACTACTACTACTACTACTATTACTACTACTACTACTACTACTACTACTACTACTACTATTACTACTACTACTACTACTACTACTACTACTACTACTACTACTACTACTACTACTACTACTACTACTATTACTACTACTACTACTACTACTACTACTACTACTACTACTACTACTACTACTACTACTACTACTACTACTACTACTACTACTACTACTACTACTACTACTACTACTACTACTACTACTACTACTACTACTACTACTACTACTACTACTACTACTACTACTACTACTACTACTACCCATCTTCCTCCTGGTACTTTATCTCTCTTTTTCTTTTTTTGCTTACTGCTGGATACTTTGTATAGTTAAAGGATGCAGCTGAATAACTTACATAGTTTGAAATTATAAAGCAATAATGATTTTTATCTCCACACAATATTTACATGTTATTTACAACGCAAGAAAAACATATGTGATTTTACTGCTGAGCTTTTCTTTTTAAAATTTAACGCCGTGAATTTCATCAGTTTATTCAGAAGAAAAGTTTTATGTTTTTTTTTTTTTTTTTATTTTTACGTAACCATTTTTTTAAGCAAATGTAGTTTTATGATCAGTTTCAAAGAAAAAAAAAATGCTTTTTGTTAAAGAACTTTTTCTCTGGTTTTTCCAACACCTCTGAATTGTGGTTCCATTTTTTAAATTATCCTCGTTGATTTCAGAAAAGTAAAGAAATAAAGGGAGGTAAAAGGTAAATCATTTCAAGTATTATATTAGCTTCGCATCATAATTTCAAATTCTCTCTCTCTCTCTCTCTCTCTCTCTCTCTCTCTCTCTCTCTCTCTCTCTCTCTCTCTCTCTCTCTCTCTCTTTTTTCTTTTGCTTTTCAGATTATTTCGCAGCTCATTTGAGAGTTCCACTTAAACTCACGGACGAGTGGAGAGAAGGGCAGTGGGTTTGGGAGAGAAACAAACCGGTAAGATGCGCTTTTGATTTGTCTTAAAAATTAAAGTGAAGGATAAAAACCAAAGATTTATCTTCCCAGCTCTTCTACACTCCCTTCCTTCTTGATTCGTACCGAAGAGAGTAAAAATATATATATGTGTGTGTGTGTGTGTGTCTATGCATGTATGTATATATTAAATATATAGTTGAGTGTCAAATAACATAATAAAAACAGTGCTGGAAGACCAGTCACACCAATCAAAAAGTATTGCCCACTTTGTTTGGAAGAAAAGTTTGAAATTTTGCTGCAACAGCCCAGTTTAAACCACCGGAAAGAGGTCTTCTCACACTGTGTACACTACTAGCCAACGTAAAGATAAGAACAACACCTGACGAGTGCCACTAGGCACGAAACTTCGAAGTTGTTGACTGCTTAACTAGGTAGGACAATTTTTCAATATATATACATATATATATATATATATATATATTTGATCGTTATTCTAGCATTTTGTCACAGTGCTCGACAAAAGGAGCTTAATAATGATAAAACATATATATATATATATATATATATATATATATATATATATATATAGTAAGAAACAGTCTAGATCACTTACATTCGCTTCACAAGTGTTTCAAGTGTCCAGTCATCAGGTGGATGATTTTATTTCCGGTCCACATTTTGAAGCAAATGTTTCTTACGGTGTTGAAATTGCGACGCCTCAATTTACATTTGTTCTATGTCCAGTTCCACTAAAATTAGAGCTAGCGTCAATTTCCATCCTCTGAAAACATTATCTATATGCCCTGTTAAATTTAGAACCAACAGCCAAGCTAAATGGGTCAAGTTCTGTTACATTTGTTCTATGTCCAACATAATTATGAGTGTAAGGTGAATAAAGTTGAAAAGCCATATTCTCAAAACTACGCCATGTTTGCATAGAACAAACGGAAACTGAGGCCTCTCTTTTGTTACGGCTTTCTTTTCCGCAAGAATGAAAAAAAAAAAAAAAAACCTTTTCCGCTATGCACGTATTGTATTCTTGTTCTGGTGGAAGTGAAATAAGGCCTCGCTTTGTTTATAGTTTCTCACCAGATGGTGTATTCTATCTTGGACCTTTTTAATCTCCATATAATTATGAACACTTAGACTGGCGTGTGCATACTTTGTACCTCGAATGTGGAAACTCTAGTCATTTTTTTATTTATTCATTTTTTTTTTTTTACTAATTTGTGAGATCTCTAGAGTGTAAATATTGCTTAAAGAATTCTTTGAGAATTCTCACTTAGCTGTGATTTTGTTCGTTGTAATAATTGCGGGATGCGATGTAATAACCTTTACCTTCTTCATACTAAGACCTTTTAAGAAATGTAACTCTTTGATGCAGTATTATATTCTGCATTTTTGTTCTGTATATTTGTGACATGTGCTTGATTTCTGGCATTGCCTGAGGTGTTTGTAAAGAAACAATAGCTTTTTATTTAATTTATACTATCGCATATATCGATTGTTGTCTAATTTATACTGTTAGATATATCGATTTTTATCTAGTTTGTACTATTGCTTATATCGATTGCTGTCTAATGTATATTATAACATATTTCGATTTTTATTTAATTTATACTATCGCATATATCGATTGTTGTCTAATTGATACTGTTAAATATATCGATTTTTATCTAGTTTGTACTACTGCTTATATCGATTTCTGTCTAATTTATATTATTACATATTTCGATTTTTGTTTAATTTATAGTATCGCATATGCCGATAATAATATTGTTGTCGGTTCCATCTTTATTAGTTCTGACGATGTGGAAAAATGTGAAGAGTTCTTTTCTGTAAATCATAAAGTGATATTATAATAGTTTATGTAACTAAAGTATGGCCAGATCATTTTTCACCCAAATGTTTACCCAGTCTCTTTTCTCTCTATGCGAAGGCAAGAAAGACGCACTGGGGTGTAAACAAGCCGTCCAGATCACGTCTCAAAAACTGCGCTTTCATGAGTGCGAGAGGGGACTGGGCGGACGACCCGTGCGACTTGGCATCGGATTTTCATATATGTCAGAGGCAGATGAAACGTATTATTTTTGTTCCCTTTTGTTCTTTTTTATGGAAACGTTCATTTAGGATTGTTTCAGTATATCTTAACAAGTTAGTTTCGCCGATGGTTGGAGGGGTCTTATAAGAAAGCCTAGTTCTTTAACATCCTAAAATAATAACTTACCTTATCACTCATCTTACCTTTTCGTTTTTCTTTCTATATTTCTGAATAAAGCGTCTACTCACCTTAGGTTTTTTTTTTCTTTCTCTTTGTCTCTCCTGCTTTTTTTTTTTCTTTCTTTCTTTCTTTCATTCCTTTTTTGTCCTTACCTTTTTTTACTGGTTGCTTGTGGCTGTTATTTACTCATAAATTTGGGCATGAACCTTGATTTAAATCTCACTCGCTGGACAAAAAATCTTTCTAGTATTTTTTTAAATTTTGAGTGTTTTGATTATGATTCTTGTACATCTAAACCTAGATCTTTAAGCATCAAAAATATATTCCCGGTTTTAGATATCTAGATATAATTTTGTAAGTTCTAGGTAGATTTGAGCTTTTTATTTCAAATATCTCGCATGCTAGGGATCCAGATTGAGATCGAAAGTATGTTGAAGAATTTGGAGTTAGATCTAACTCTAATCATGTTTATAATATTGAATTTTGTTGACTAAACTCAATGTTTTTTTAGTTTAAAATCGGCGCAAGGCACTTTTTTGTTACGGCAGGTCGAAACTATCTTACTGTGATCGAAACGGAAAAATATTATCTTCTATAACACATTTCTTGCCTTCACAGATGGACCCTCTGATGTTGAAATTGATGTCAAGTGGAGCCGATCCCCAAATTATGTTCAGGAAAACTCCACATTTCTAGCAAACTGCTCGGTCTTTTACCCGTTCTTGGGAAAAATAACGTGGGTGCTCCATGACAAACAGAACATGACAAAACTAGATGATTTACATGGCAACATTACTCTATTTCAAGGTAAAGTGTAAAAACTCTAAAATGAAGTCAGTGACTGAGCAGCTAGTTGTCATGATGTACCTGAGGTATACACAAGAACTTTTCTCTTCAAAATAACATTCAAGGAGTTCTAAATGAAAAAAGATATTTATTTACTGACACGTTCAAAGAAATAACTTTGTATCATACATATGATTAAGCTGCACCCTATGCAGAGGTTCGCATTTTATCCTTGATAAAAAATACGCTATTAGAGAACAAAAACACTTTATTGCAATTATAGGCGACATCTACAAATTGAGATTTTACCTTGATCAATCTCTTTACTGTCACAGATATTAACAAGACTATATACTATTTCTGGTCAATAAAATTAATTCCATGCAGTAAAAAAGTGATGAAATGTACATTTTAAAAAGTCAAGTCACATAGAGTCATTTTTTTCCCTTTTACTTCATTGATTCGCCTTTTTTTCTCCGTCTTTGTTTTTCTGACATTAAAATTAATTTTTTTTTTGCCTGGATGTGTGATTTTAGTTTCATCTGTGGGTGAGAGCTTTGTTACATCATAAGCGCTTTCATTATTTACTTCTTTAATTTATTTTACAAGATGAAGTTGGACGATTTAACCCGAAAAATAAAGGGGCGACCAGCATACCGAGTGAAAGAGAAAGCACCAACTTGACCAGCTTCCGGGTCCGGTGTGAATGATAAAAACATGTCCAACTGGCGATTCAATCTCGAGGCAAAAAGGGTCGATAATTACCTGGTTGAAATTTCAGCAAATCTAAGGCAGTGCTTAATAATTCTGAATCGAATTTCCATTCAGTGTCGAGATTGATTATTATTATGTCTACTATCATGATAAGGCTCATGGTTTTCAGGACCAGGGATTCGCGCTACAGTCAACCATAAGTTTCCACTATTACACCACTGCCAAACTACTTTGGCAAAAGCATTCAATTTTTCTGATTTGCTTGACCCCATCTTGCTGAGGCATGCCATTGCTGCAGTGTTATCAACATAAGCCTGAATATCTTTATTTTCAATTCTTTTGCAAAAGTATTTAGAAAGCGCGGAGAAGTTCTAACTCGTTGATATACATATGATTAATTTTGCTTCGTGGTGGGACCAGTGCCTTGGGTGTGAGCATGCGCTGTGACCGACCATGCGTCGCCTGTTCGAATCCAAACAAACGCTGCACCCCAAGTTGCCAAGCCGGCGTCTGTCGTTATGATAAGGTCGGGGTCCGGTCTTGTAATAGGACGAAAAGAAGTGGACGTAACAGAGTTTAGCCACCACTGCAGCTCGTCATTGGCACGATCTGAGATAGTCATATACGCCTCCCACTTGTTTTTGTTTTGCTGTAAGGCTTGGATCTTCTCTTTTTCTAGCTCTCTGTAATGTAAAGGGCCCATAGGGACTGCACTAATACTAGCTACCATTAGACCAAGCAGTCGAGCAATATCTCTTAGTTTGTTGCGATTGCTGGAAATAGCCACAACACTCAGTGAGGGTTAATTTTCTCTTTACAGTGAGAAGGACAGTCATCTATTTTGAGTTGATTATAAATCCTAAATAAGTTATCTCTTGCGTCGGTGATAACACTGACTTGCTCGGATGAACTGCAAAACCCAGTTTATCAAACATTGAAATAGTATCTGGAATAGTTTTGACGCAGTCATTGTACTCAACCGCCAGAAGCAGGGAGTCATCTAGGTAACCCGTCAAAATATGGCCCGAAGTGTGCAAGTATACATAGATTGGGTTTGTTATTTTTTTTTAAAGCATCTTGGGCATTGTGCCAAACCATTACTATACTTTTTTTTTGTAAGTTTAGTACAAAGTGGCATTGGATTTCTCCGAAAGAGATATTTAAAGACTATACCCATTGTCTTTTTTGTAATTCTCACTACTTCCAAGAGCCAGCTTACATGGCGGATGGCACTTGTGGACAGAAAACCACCTCCACGATTTCTTTCAAAGTTGGTCTCCAGCATCATGGATTGAGATTCTCCTGCTTTGGCTACAGTGACGTGAATCTGCCAAAGAAAATGTGCACGCAGAAAGGCAAACCGTTCAAATACTGCGACATTTCAAAACAAATAACTGGTGAGCAAGTTTTACTAGCGTCTTTCAAACAGTTCTACGGTATCGGAACTGAACAAGTCTTTTACCCACAAGCGCAGTTTAGTAAAAGGTTTCGAAAATACAATGTTAGAAGTTGGGTCACACGTGAAGATGTGCACTGAATTCCACAACAGCTGCAACATGCAACAAGTACCAGAATTTTTTTGTCTCATCCAATCGAGGTTTAAGTATAGTTTTCAATGAGCGCAGAATGTCATCCTCTACGTCTAGAAGACTTAAATCCACGCGTGCCCCCCTTCACAATAATACCGTGTTTTAATGAGGGCCTATTGATAAGTCGTAAGTAGCCTTAAAATTCCGCACAATCTTATATCGTAACAGTTCTTATCCACAAGCTAAGGGTGGGGCTGGGAAGGCGGGATTCGCTCCCACCACCTACAGGCTCAGTCAGGGATCAAACTCAGCTTCTACCGTTTTTTAGTTCAGCGCTCTAACGTCTATGCTTTGTTGAGTTACGAATCTACCTGTAGTTGTTTTTCTATTTTTTTACAACCATAACCTCGATCAACAGTGGGGGAATGATTCTTTCTTTGCATGGCTCTCATTATAAATTAAATTATTGTTGGGTTTGTTTGTTTCTTTCTTTCTTTGTTTTGTTCTGCGATTTTTTTTCCTGACTGATTTCTAAGTATCCAGCTCGAAATCAAATGCTCTAGGATTTTATTTACAGTTTAACCTGATAAGTCTCCGCAAGAATCTATTACGGTCAGCGAATTATGCAAACACAGCTGTGTTAATTTCGTGCGTAAAGCGATACTTGTACAGAAAACTAAATATCGCAGGCCCCACAATTGCGAAATTCAACAATAAAAGTTGATATTAGAGTAAATCTCTCTCTAAAATGAAACCAATGGCTGAGCAGCTAGTTGTCGTAATGTCATAATACCTTAGGTGTACACTGGAACTTTTCTCTTCAAAATAACATTCAAGGAGTTCTAAATGAAAAAGATATTTATTTACTGACACCTTCATAGAAATAATTTTGTATCACACATATGATTAAGCTGCACCCTATGCAGAGGTTCGCATTTTATCCTTGATAAAAAATGCGCTATTCGAGAACAAAAACACTTTATTGCAATTATAGGCGATATCTGCAAATTGAGATTTTCACTTGCTCAATCTCTTTACTGTCACAGATATTAACAAGACTATATACTATTTCTGGTCATGTAGAGTCATTTTTTCCCATGAAAATTTTCTTGCTTTTACTTGATTGATTCGCCTTTTGTTCTCCGTCTTGTGCAGTCATCGAGAAGCCCAGGGACGTCAAGATGGGCCGGATTCTGTTCCACGCGCCACCCAGCACCCTGTACACCGGACAGAAGGTCTCCTTTGGGTGTACCGCCATGGAGCCGAGGAACTCACAACTGGCCTGGAGGGTAGACGGGGTGAGCTTAAACTTGCAGCAACTGCGAGGAAAAAAAACAAGTTTTGTAGGTAAGTCCATCTGCAGTCTTGTATATGTTATCATAACCCTTGGGGCGTAAGTACTTATTCTTATTCTTTTTCTTGTAAAGCGCATAGAGCATTTTAATCATTTGGATATGCGCTATATAAATGCACTTTATTATTATTATTATTATTATTATTATTATTATTATTATTATTATTATTATTATTATTATTACTTTTAAAAGATAATTAAATTATGCAAACAAAATACGGGGAATGTATAGGATTTCGTTTTATAATTACACTTTTTGACATGATATATATATATATATATATATATATATATATGTATATATATTTTATATATATACATACATGTATATATTATTATAAATACAGTCATGATTCAACTTAATGAGCTATGGCAATTGAATGTTCATAAGCGCTCATTGCCCTTAAATGTGCTTATACTCGGCACAAGATTTACTTGAAAACAGACTCGAAGGTATTTCTTCCTGGTGTTTCACCCTCTTAACCTCGAGCTTTATATCTTTATTTTTCTATCTTTCTCATTTTTACTATGCTCCCTTCGCTGTATCTTTCCTCTTTTTTATGTCTCCATCGACGGTTTTTAATACTCCTCCACCTCTTACGTTTCCCAAAAGAATTGACGGAGAGGCCAGGAAAGAATGTTGGTGAAACCCATTCGTGGATCTCCTTCTTTGTGCGAGAAGAGCATGATGGGATGGTCATATCCTGCCACGATTACTCTTCCATCAGTCAGCCTGGGGAATGTACCCATCAGAGACGGCGTCTGACATACTGTGACGTGTCACCAAGGATAGCAGTCATCGCTGGTGGGGCTTTAAGTCTGGCTGGGACTTCTACTGTAATGACTTACAATTCTCGTGTTGTCTCTCACTTACTGTAATGACTTACTATTCTCGTATAGTATCTCACTTACTGTAATGTCTTACTATTCTCGTGTGGTCTCTCACTTACTGTAATGTCTTACTATTCTGGTGTTGTCTCTCACTTACTGTAATGACTTACTATTCTCGTGTTGTCTCTCACTTACTGTAATGACTTACTATTCTCGTGTTGTCTCTCACTTACTGTAATGACTTACTATTCTCGTATAGTATCTCACTTACTGTAATGACTTACTATTCTCGTGTTGTCTCTCACCTACTGTAATGTCTTTTAATTTCTCGTGTTGTCTCTCACTTACTGTAATGTCTTTTAATTTCTCGTGTTGTCTCTCACTTACTGTAATGTCTTTTAATTTCTCGTGTTGTCTCTCACTTACTGTAATGTCTTTTAACTTCTCGTGTTGTCTCTCACTTACTGTAATGTCTTTTAATTTCTCGTGTTGTCTCTCACTTACTGTAATGTCTTTTAATTTCTCGTGTTGTCTCTCACTTACTGTAATGTCTTTTAATTTCTCGTGTTGTCTCTCACTTACTGTAATGTCTTTTAATTTCTCGTGTTGTCTCTCACTTACTGTAATGCTTTATAATTTCTCGTGTTGTCTCTCACTTACTGTAATGCCTTACGATTTCTCATGTTGTCTCTCACCTACTGTAATGCCTTACGATTTCTCGTGTTGTCTCTCACCTACTGTAATGCCTTACGATTTCTCGTGTTATCTCTCGAATACTGCAATGTCTTTTAATTTCTCGTGTTGTCTCTCACTTACTGTAATGCCTTACGATTTCTCATGTTGTCTCTCACCTACTGTAATGCCTTACGATTTCTCGTGTTGTCTCTCACCTACTGTAATGGCTTACGATTTCTCGTGTTGTCTCTCACCTACTGTAATGTCTTTTAACTTCTTGTGTTGTCTCTCACTTACTGTAATGTCTTTTAATTTCTCGTGTTGTCTCTCACTTACTGTAATGTCTTTTAATTTCTCGTGTTGTCTCTCACTTACAGTAATGATTGACGATTTCTCGTGTTGTCTCTTACCTACTGTAATGACTTTTAATTTCTCGTGTTGTCTCTCACCTACTGTAATGACTTACGATTTCTCGTGTTGTCTCTCACCTACTGTAATGTCTTACGATTTCTCGTGTTGTCTCTCACTTACTGTAATGGCTTACGATTTCTCGTGTTGTCTCTCACCTACTGTAATGTCTTACGATTTCTCGTGTTGTCTCTCACCTACTGTAATGACTTACGATTTCTCGTGTTGTCTCTCACCTACTGTAATGACTTACGATTTCTCGTGTTGTCTCTCACCTACTGTAATGACTTACGATTTCTCGTGTTGTCTCTCACCTACTGTAATGACTTACGATTTCTCGTGTTGTCTCTCACTTACAGTAATGACTTACGATTTCTCGTGTTGTCTCTCACCTACTGTAATGACTTACGATTTCTCGTGTTGGCTTTCACCTACTGTAATGACTTACGATTTCTCGTGTTGGCTTTCACCTACTGTAATGACTTACGATTTCTCGTGTTGTCTCTCACCTACTGTAATTCCTTACGATTTCTCGTGTTGTCTCTCACCTACTGTAATGACTTACGATTTCTCGTGTTGTCTCTCACCTACTGTAATGACTTACGATTTCTCGTGTTGGCTTTCACCTACTGTATATGTAATGCCTTAGATATTTTTTGTATCATGTCTCCCCTGCCTGCTGTAATACCTTACAAAGTTCCCATATTATCTCTCATCTACTTTAATTTCTTACAAAGTTCCCATATTGTCTCTCGCCTACTGCATATGTAATGCTTTACATATTTTTCATATTATCTCTCATCTACTTTAATTTCTTACAAAGTTCCCATATTGTCTCTCGCCTACTGCATATGTAATGCTTTACATATTTTTCATATTATCTCTCATCTACTTTAATACCTTACAAAGTTCCCATATTGTCTCTCACCTACTGCATATGTAATGCTTTACATATTTTTCATATTATCTCTCACCTACTTTAATCTCTTACAAAGTTCCCATATTGTCTCTCACCTACTGCATATGTAATGCTTTACATATTTTTCATATTATCTCTCACCTACTTTAATACCTTACAAAGTTCCCATATTGTCTCTCACCTACTGCATATGTAATGAATTACATATTTTCCATAGTATCTCTCACCTACTGTAATGCCTCACATTACCTTGTGTGAACAAACCATCGACTCACAGTATTATCAAACCTTTCAGATGGCCCAAGAGGACCTCCCATTCTCTCCCTAGACTGTGATGGTTACCCTGGCGAGATACACGCGGACAGCAAAGTGACCGCGTCGTGTAATGTGACCCATGGTGGTAGCGGCACTCTAATTTGGGTTGCGTATTTTCGGGAAGGTCCGAAGGCGTTTACTTACAATGACACCGATAGGAAGTATTTGAGACCTCACACAGGTATGGAGCGCACTCTGAAATAATACAAGTTTATAGTCCTTTAGCTTTGCGGTAGGTTTTTATAAGTTAAGTTTTGTCCTTCTTTATGATTCACAAAGATAAAATGAAAAGATTACTGGCATTGACCAGATTGTGCCAGTTAACATGAATGAAAATATCAGACTATGTTTTATCATTATAATTTGTCTGAAGTAAGATAGCACATATACTGCTTTTCTGTTTAAAGATTTGACTCAATAGTTCATTATAGTAAAAGAATACTTTGCTTGATGATCGTGTTAGAGCCCTGTGGTAATAGTTTTCGAATATATATATATATATATATATATATATACACACACGCGCAGAGTTTGAGAGAATAAGAGAGGGACAGATAGACAAACAGATATATAGATAGATAGGCAGACAGAGATAGATAGATTGACAGATAGAGAAACATAGATGAACAGATAGACAGACAGATAGATAGATAGATAGATAGATGGAATGACAGACTGATAGATAGATAGATAGATAGATAGATAGATAGATAGATAGATAGGTGAACAGATAGATTGATAGAAAGAAAGACAGTTGTATAGATACATAGACAGATAGATAGATGGATAGATAGGTAGGTAGATAGATAGACAGATAGGTAGGTAGATAGAAAGACAGAGACACAGACAGATAGATAGATAGGTAGATAGATAGATAGATAGATAGATAGAGATAAACAAATAGATAGATGCATATTTAGGAAGACAGACAGATAGATTTTAAAAAGATAGACAGACAGACAGACAGACAGACAGACAGATGGATAGTTAGACGGATTGATAGATATACAGACAGACAGACAGACAGACAGATAGATAAATAGATAGATAGATGGATGGATAGAGATAGACACATTGATAGAGATTGAAAGAATGATATATGGGTAGATAGATAGATAGATAAGTAGAGATCGATAGAGATAGATGGATATGTAGATTGTAGAGATAGATAGATAGATAGATAGATAGATAGATAGATAGATAGATAGATAGATAGATAGATAAGTAGAGATAGATGACTTGACTTACTTGACTTAAGCCTGTGATCCCCTTGTGGGGCAAAGGCCGCCGACAAGAGTCCTCCAGGCATCCCGGTCCCCAGCGAGGCTCTCCAGTTGCTTCCATGTGTGACCCAGCCTCTAGGTCTCGGCGCCAGGTATTTCTAGGTCTTCCCCGCTTCCTCTTTCCTTGTGGGTTCCAAGTAAGGGCCCGCCTCGTGGTGCTGCAGCCTGGTTTCCTCAGTGTGTGCCCAACCCATCTCCATCGTCTCCGAAAGATCTCTTGCTCTACTGGCATTTGCCTCGTTTGCTGCCGTAGCTCTTGATTGCTGATCTTTTCTGGCCACTTGATCTTTAAAATTATCCTGAGGCACCCATTGATGAACGTCTGTAGCCGGTTCATTGTTGAAAGGGTAGTCCTCTAGGTTTCGGCCCCATACAGCAGAACTGGCTTGACTGTTGTGTTGAACAGTCTAAGCTTTGTGTTTTTCGTCAGCTTTGAGGCTTTCCACACGTTTTTTAGCTGTTTGAAAGCTGCTCTCGCCTTTCCAATCCGGACTCTCACGTCAGCATCCGTCCCTCCTTTCTTGTCCACTGTACTGCCAAGGTATGTAAAACTTTCAACCTCTTCTAAGGCTACATCTTCCAGTAAGATGGGGGCTGTGCTGGCAGAGTTTATTTTCAGTATCTTGCCTTTTCCTCTATGGATGTTGAGTCCAAGCCTTCTAGAATTTTCCGCGACTATGTTGGTTTTCTCTTGCATTTGTTGCTGAGAGTGTGACAAGAGGTAGATAGAAATAGATAAATAGGTATTGATATATAGATAGAGAGATAGATGGAGATAGATATAGATAAATAGGTATTGATATATAGATAGAGAGATAGATGGAGATATATATAGATAAATAGGTATTGATATATAGATAGAGAGATAGATGGAGATAGATATAGATAAATAGGTATTGATATATAGATAGAGAGATAGGTGGAGATAGATATAGATATAATTTTCACAATCAACCTGATCTTGTTCATGAACAGAAGTTCACAAGAATTCCCCAGCCAACGCGACGGTGTTGCTGTCTGAACTGGACTTTACGATGTCGCTAGCTCTCTCCGGGTTACGGATCGGTTGCTTTGCTTACGATATTCGGAACTACCGACCAGATACGTTGGAATGCTGGGACGGTGAATATTGCGTTGTGTCAAAAAAGTTGACAGGTAAGAGACATAAGTTTTACACTTAAGGCCAATTTTTTTTACGGATATAATTTTATACAAAAAGCTTTTTCCTCACTGGTGTTAATAATTATATTCGTCAATTACATTTGTACCGTTGTTTCCTTTCTTGAAATTTTATAAAGCATAATAAGACTTGAATCTACTTCTTTTCTTTTACAGCTAAACCGCAAGTCTGTGGGTAACTTTCCTTCCTCTTCTCTCTCTCTCTCTCTCTCTCTCTCTCTCTCTCTCTCTCTCTCTCTCTCTCTCTCTCTCTCTCTCTCTCTCTCTCTCTCTCTCTCTCTCTCTCTCGATCTATTTATCTATCTAGATCCAGATCTCTCTTCCTCTATTTCTCTTTCTCTAAGGCACCATAACAATTAGCTTCACATCTTCACCTCCCTGTATATCCACCCTCCCTCTCTTCTTTTTCCTCATCGTTCACTTTGCAATCTTGCCTTCTTTCAGTATTGTGGAAGTATACCTAATTGCACGACCTTTGCAATCTTGCCTTCTTTCAGTATTGTGGAAGTATACCTAATTGCACGACCTTTATAATCTTGCCTTCTTTCCGTATTGTGGAAGTATACCTAATTGCACGACCTTTGCAATCTTGCCTTCTTTCAGTATTGTGGAAGTATACCTAATTGCACGACCTTTATAATCTTGTCTTCTTTCAGTATTGTGGAAGTATACCTAATTGCACGACCTTTATAATCTTGTCTTCTTTCAGTATTGTGGAAGTATACCTAATTGCACGACCTTTATAATCTTGTCTTCTTTCCGTATTGTGGAAGTATACCTAATTGCACGACCTTTGTAATCTTGCCTTCTTTCCGTATTGTGGAAGTATACCTAATTGCACGACCTTTATAATCTTGTCTTCTTTCCGTATTGTGGAAGTATACCTAATTGCACGACCTTTATAATCTTGTCTTCTTTCCGTATTGTGGAAGTATACCTAATTGCACGACCTTTGCAATCTTGTCTTCTTTCAGTATTGTGGAAGTATACCTAATTGCACGACCTTTATAATCGCGCTGAGTAAAGGTGGCATTTATATTGTAGGTCAATTCTTCGACACAGCCCATAGATTCTGCTCGATTTTTTCTGAGATATTTTTTTTTATCTGCCACCTACTTATCTTTTTCTTCTTCTCCTCCTTCTCTCTCTCTATGTTGCTCAAAATTTCTTTTTCCTCTCCTCCCGTCTTCCTCATAAAAATAAACTCATTTATACCTTGCATAATCTTATGCCTGGCCTCTCACTCTCTATGTCTCTCTAAATTTCTCCTTTCTCTAATCCTATCTTCCTTATAGAGATAAATTGATTTATACCTTACATAACCGTATGCTCTCGCTGTCTCTCTCTCTCTCTCTCTCCTTCCCGCCAGCTATACCATACAAAAGGCGCCTTTGGCCGTTTATCCTAATTCTTCTGATCGGACCTTGTACCATATTAATGTGCATGTCACTTAAAGCCTTAAGAAATTACGTTTGTGGCATAATCTACCCTGAGGACGAGCCATAATATTTAGATGGTGAGACCTAGTTGAAACCGGTTGAGAGAGAGAGAGGGGGGGAGAGAGAGAAAGAGAGAGAGAGAGAGGAGAGAGAGAGAGAAAGAAAGAGAGAGAGAGAGAGACAAAGAGAGACAGACAAACCGACAGACAGACAGACAGACAGACGCAGAGAGAGACAGACAGAGAGAGACAGAGAAAGAGAGAGAGAGAGAGAGAGAGAGAGAGAGAGAGACAGAGAGAGACAGAGAGAGAGACAGAGAGAGAGAGAGAGACAGAGACAGAGAGAGAAAGAGATGGAAGCAGACAGACAGACAAAGAGAAACAAAAGTACTATCCACTACATGGACCCTAACTTATAATACAAACAATTAATCCGCCGGTTACTACTTTAAATACACAATAAAATAACAAAATCTCAATAGATTGAACGATTGAGCAACTTTTATTCATTTCATTAGAGACTCCTCCCTTCCATGGCTCCCACACCAGGATGGCCACCACGTCCAGGAGGGCTCGGGGTTTAACGTCCATGCTCCCTGTAGCCCTGAGAAGGGCTTAGCCCCACGTGACCGCCAACTAGGTTGACACCCGCCGTAAGGATATTGGACAGAGAGGCATAGACAGAAGCATCAAATATAAAGACAAAATAACTCAGTGTCATATATGAACTATTTTTTTTTATGTATGTGTTCACAAGCAGTCAACCGAGAGGTTTAAAACAATTCCAAAGATGTTCCTTCATAAAAAATATGAGAAAATGATTTTTCAACTTGTGTTGTAACAATATTATTCTAAGATAATCTTTCCTCTACGACAAGTTTAAGACCTATAAAATAAAACAATGTTTTCTTTTTATTCTATGCATGAAATATTTTATAAGAAAAATTTTGAAAATCGGTGATGATATAATATACATGTGTTAGTGTGCCACAAAACAAACTGTAGATTTGTTTAGTAACAACTAAACTTTAGGAGCGACATTGAACTGGCATTCCTTTTAACTTCTACCAACATCCAATTCGGAAGAGATTATAAAAATCAACTGCATATCTCCTTTACGTGTATTAACATCTTGCTGCAGACATGGATAAACAATTCCAACTGCATCTTCTACAGCTTAAAAGGTTTTTCGTTATTTTTTTTTTAAAAGACGTAATTAAAAAATTTTCAACAAAAGCTTTGTGCGCCTAACAAGTCATTATGCTGCATCCATATCTTATTTTTTTAGACGTCGACATGATAACCAGGAATTCCTTTCATTACATAAGATGATCATAATATTATCGTTTCTATTTTTTTATATGTCATAGCAAAAATTATTGGACAATTAATTAAAAAAAAAAAACGATGCACCGTTAATTTAAGATTTTTCAGATAATTTTTGACAAAAAAGAAAAAAAAAACAGAGAAAGTCATGTAAATGCATATTATAATGATTATCTTAAAAAATACAAAGCTGTGACAAAACAAAACAAAAAAATATATCTCCAAAGGACTTGATTAAAAAAAATAATATTGTATAAAAACGCATAGTGACTACAGATCACTGAACATCAAGTATTTATCTTAGTATTTTATTATTATTATTATTATTATTATTATTATTATTTTTTTAGACAAAATATAAGTCTTAAAACTTGTAACTGGGAGCAGAGGACTCACGAAAAACCTAAAAAAAAACTGTGCCCCTCTAATATATAAACAGTAATACATAATATTATGATCACAATGATGTGTGTAATTTCTTTGGATTGCTAAACCATTAGACTTAAATACACTATCCCTATCTGCTGTACCTTTTTAAAGATAAACAATTAAATTCCTAAAAAATGTGGGCAGACATTGACAATAAAATATAAAATATGTTTAAGATAATCCGAAGGTGTGCACAAAATTTTCAATCTTATTCTTATAAATACAAAAGCCAAGGAAAAACGTGTGCTTTGAACAATGAAAATGCTAATGATGGTGATATTTTGTACATACTCCTTAATACAGGCAAACAGCACCACTTTTTAGTCTCAGCCGTGTCATTTGTTGTGTAGCATCCTACGAAACTATCTTACCAATGTGCTCATGTCATTTACCAATACCATTATCTACACATCTTTTCATATGATAACGATGATGCTATATGAGCTGCCACAGACATAATTCAGCGATAACTAGTACTACCATCGCCGCAGTCACAAAAACCATTTTTACCATTACCACTTTGTGTCAGCAATGTCTCACTTTTAATACATCTGTAATAATCACCACTTCAACAAATATGGTTCTACTGTTTCCGGTTGATCAACTGCCATTGCTTTGGCCTGAAATCAATGATTAAATTGTAAAATGAACCAAGACCACATAGATACAGACCCTTTATATGATGAAAACTTATTAAGGCCTAGCAAATTTAATAAAAGCAAATGACATTCTGCACACATCCTTGAACTGATTTACGTGGAGAATGCTGTTAAACCTATTGACCTACTGGTTTTTACAAGAACTGGGAAAGTGAAATAGAATAATATTTCATGGTATTGAGAAGAGATCATTTCAGACGTGCTGTCACGATTGAGCGAAACGATTTTAGTCTAAACTCTTCCTCTCCCACCTAAACTACTATATGTAGAAAAAAATAACGGTTTTTAAAGTTTTCTTTTCTTTCTTTTTTTATCTAGAAAGACATACATATAATCCAACGAGACTTTCAACAATAATAACTGTAATTGTCAAGCTTTATTAGCGTAATTCAATACATTCTATCTATGGCTAGAAAAAGCCGATAGTAAATGATAGTATCAGACACCATTGCGCAGGTGTATTCGTGTCACTAACAGTGCTGCTTAGTGTTAGTGATATTATGAACAATGTAAAAGAGAGAGAAAAAAAGAAGCATACAAAGTCCATGGATTTAATGACCTGTCACATACTGAGTAAGACAAACCGTTTCTGTTGACCTGTGGAAGGAAACCGAATGCATTAATACATGCAGAACTCATGCTTGAAAAATAAAACCATGCAACCTGTGTCACACCTGTGTCACATGACATGATACTTTGTGCTTCAGTAGATCTCTAATTGCATAAGCCTCAAAAGACTTTAACCTTAACGTTTCATAGATATTCGGATAGAGTTTGAAGAGCACCCGTTGTTTATATGAGAAGTCACTTAAGCATCTTAATTCATAAATATTAAGCATAATAAATGTTTCAATGCCTTATCTAAAAATCCAGTAACTTTTAGTCCAAAATGAGTTCTCTGCTTACTTATCTAGATCTCAGTTACATATTTTGAACCTTCCCAATTCAAGTAAAGCCCAGTAAACAATTGTGCTGATTTTTAAGGTCAGTTTTGGTGTTGTCATGAAAAAATAAGACACCTTTGGACAGATTAATGAGCAGCTTCTCCCTTTTAATAAAATATTTGGCATCTTGCACAATATGTCAAAGCTGTCACATCTGCATAAGGCTCAACGAAGAACAGAGAGTGTCAAATTGCGAGCTTTGTAATGCACCATCTGAGAAAATAGTGTCAATAGTTGCATTAGTGAAGGCTACCAAAAAAAGGTGATGATTGCAATGATAAATAAAGTAAAGATTATAGCTTACCAACCATGTTAAGAAACTGGCCAGCCTCGATTTCATATCAACAAAAGTTGGTATCAAAAGTGAACCAACTGAGCTGATCAACGTGAGCTGATCAACGTGAGCTGATCAACGTGAGCTGATCAACGTGAGCTGATCAACGTGAGCTGATCAACGTGAGCTGATCAACGTGAGCTGATCAACGTGAGCTGATCAACGTGAGCTGATCAACGTGAGCTGATCAACGTGAGCTGATCAACGTGAGCTGATAAACGTGAGCTGATCAACGTGAGCTGATCAACGTGAGCTGATCAACGTGAGCTGATCAACGTGAGCTGATCAACGTGAGCTGATCAACGTGAGCTGATCAACGTGAGCTGATCAACGTGAGCTGATCAACGTGAGCTGATCAACGTGAGCTGATCAACGTGAGCTGATCACGTGAGCTGATCAACGTGAGCTGATCAACGTGAGCTGATCAACGTGAGCTGATCAACGTGAGCTGATCAACGTGAGCTGATCAACGTGAGCTGATCAACGTGAGCTGATCAACGTGAGCTGATCAACGTGAGCTGATCAACGTGAGCTGATCAACGTGAGCTGATCAACGTGAGCTGATCAACGTGAGCTGATCAACGTGAGAAACATAATAGTGGAGGAAAGAGAGAGTAGTGTGATGCAGAGCAGAAAATTGTGGAACGAAGAGTGAGGCAAGCTTCTACTCAATTGTTTTTTAACTTCTGTATCTCTGAATATGTCTATCTAGGTATTTTAGTAATGACCTATTTGAAACAGCAAATCCAAAGAGAACACCATTTTGCAATTCACCCTTGCTCTACCCGTAGACTAATAATATATCTATAATAACTCTCAGAGGGAAAAGCATTTAATAATGTCATGAATTAATCTGATTAATGCTAAAACATGTGGGTGAAAATCTTTAAAAAAAAAAAAAAAAGAGGTCTGGCTAATTATATATATCTTTAATTAAAAGCTGGGGGGAGCTTCTTGCTCATGTATCATTAACATTTTGTAATTTCATAATGATTTTCAAATGAATCCATAAAAATGCTTTTCAACTTTTGTGTATATTATGAAGCAGTTTGAAATTAAGGTCAGATAAGATTTAATGTTTTGTCTAATGTAGGTAGAAACTCATTGGGGAGCTAGATAACAGGGAGTCTTCAGAGAAGAGCCCCCCCCCCCCCACCCTTTGTAGTAAGTGTTTCGGCCCTGAACTTCTGACACTCTAAGGGGGGCGGGACACACCCAGGTCAGGACTCCCAGGTGTCTCCCTGTTATCTTTTTTTGCGCAGTGCCAGGATTGGAATTCACACCCTCAACTCTTGCTGGATTGCTGATCCAGGCGCTATACCACTTCGCCAACTCGTCCTGCGATGGTTAGATCAATTTTGATCCCTATGCAGAAACATCTCATTTCTTCTGGTCCAGATCCAATGGGAACTGTTTTCGGCTATTTCCGCTAGTAGCTTTTGTTCTTTTGTTGCCACATATCATAGGTTTAGTCAGAAGGTCATAGACTGATGACCCTACGAATCCTCTGGCACCAACCTCATCGGGCATCACCACAGCTTTGTAGCCGGCATTTTCTAGATCTTTGGTCAGATTCAAGTATTTCTCTCTTTTGTAGATGTGGGCCTCTTCCATTCTGTTTTCGTATGGAACTGTTAGCTCCACCATGATCAATTGTTGTGTGGAAGCTGAATGGATCACGATATCAGGCTTTAATCTTGCTTCTTTGATTATTCTGGCGTGACGGTCCCATTCTGGAAGGTCTGCTGAAACATCCCAGTCATCACAACCGTCTAGTAAACATTATATCTGGTTTGTTGTCCTCACCGACCTTCCGTGCCATGACTTAGCGCCTCCCTCTGTTGTGAATATCAACGTGTTGGTTTTAGGGAGGGTAGTCTCTCCTTTAGCCGCGCTTATGATCGCGGCAAGTTCCTGAAGGACTCTATATGCCTCCATGTGTACCGCCCCTGTGAGAGGGCGATTTTGCAAGAGCTCAAGACATGCTCTGTGGTCTGCCTACCTTGGCATAGCGGACAAGTGGGGTCCTCTTTCTTTCCCCACCGTACCAGATTTGCGTTTGAGGGCAGAAGATCGTACATTGATCTGATGAGAAAGATGATCCGAAGTGGCGCCATGTGCCAGATCTCATTCCATGTGAGGGATTTCTGCAGGGCATTATCCCAATTAGTCCATTGTCCCACCAACGGATATATTCATGTTGCCTCCAAGATGTCTTGATTAAAGGACAAGATGGAATCGGCTCATCTGGTTTTGTTGATACAACAAAATTCTATGTCCAAAGACATCCATACGGAAATCAATTTAATTGTCCATGTTAGCTGCAAAAGGAGGAGAAAATTTATTAAGGAAATATTGGTCAGTAAAGTACTGTAAAGTTCTCAAATTTTACGACATTGCAGGTGGTTTTTAAAAAATAATGGATGTATAAAACACAATTCACTTTTAATTAATGAAGCTTTTATGCAAACTCATTCTCCTTAACACACACTGTAAACTGTTTCAGGACTTGCAGATCATGGCATACACTTGAAGAACATATTCTTTTCATATTAGGTGGGGCTAATGTCCTTCTTCATAATTCTATTCAAACAAATTTTGTTTCTCCGTTACAAAGCCTTCGATATAGAGAACACGTGATATCCTGTCAGGGCCCATAGCTTGTAAATATTTTCTTTTCCTTCTTCTCTTTACTAACCAGTACAAATTAGGAAGCGCTGTTATTTGGAGGGGAAAAGTGTCACTGGCATGGGCCCTACGGCCGTGGGTCCGAATACGCGCTCTATAGCTGTATCACCGGGTCTGGATCTTGCACCAATACATCCGAATATTGGCTCTATAGCCGTACGTCCGAATACGCGCTCTATAGCCGTATAGTATCACCGGGTGTGGCTCCTGCACCAATACATCCGAATATTGGCCCTACAGCCGTATGTCCGAATATGGCCCATCAACAGATTCACCGTGTATTGAACTATCATTAACGTTGGCCTTTATCATTCTCTACAAGGACCCCTAATACCGTATCACCAGATGAAGACAAGTCTAGCTTCATTTGGAGATATCCTCCCTCATATAGTAGTTTTTGTCTGATGCACGCATAACTGTTTCGATTTAAACTGTGCATAGCTGCGATTTTACGGGGGAAAACTTGCAACAGTTGAAAGTAGACCTATATTTATGAGTCTCTTAGCTTTTTTTTTTTTTGTAGCTTAGCGTCCAATAGTTAGAGCAACTGTATCATAACTTGAGAACCTACATCTGACCAATCTTCAAGGTCACAGCTAATAATAGTCCACAGAATCAGTAATCTGTACTCTATGAGGGAACTCCGATTGTTTTCTCCGCTATCTCCTCCAAACCATTGAATGTATAGTGATGAGGTTTACGGAATTTTGATCTTCCAAGATCAGTGTCCCGTGTGGTGCAAAAAAAAAAAGTTAAAGAAAAGTTTTGGTTTGAGGGTAAAAATGACTTTGAAATTTCAGTAAATTTTGATAACGAATTCATGAAAATTTTTTGTCAAATCCGTTATGATGAACCATATACACTTTAAAAGACTGTTCTCAGCGGTTTACAATTTTGAAAGTGGATGACTCTATTAAAAGTAGTTATTGTTACTTTTTAAATATAAATAAATAAAAAAAACATTTGTTTTACCATAATGGAGAGAAAAACAACTGAACATATTTGAACTGAAATTGACCTACTCCAGCGCAAAGAGTTGTGGTTAGCATACCGATCTGTGCAGGAAAATAGTAGCGATTTGATTGGTCAGTATTTTAAGAAGAGCTTTCATCACCGCCTCTTCTTCAGCAGCGGCTGTTGCGAATAATTATAAACACGTCTTTAGCACGTGTTTCTCACTAATATACTGTTTTGTATCTAAGATATCGACCACATCCATTTAACCGTGGAAATATTAAAATTAAACTGTTTTATTAACGTGTCACCCTTATTTTGCGTTATATGAGTTATATTGGGTGATCCAATAAATTTTTACAGATCCGGAGCCTCAGTGTTGTCCTAGAATTTACACGCTTTTATTCTGTAAATCTATAGGACAGCACTTTTTCATCACATCAGGTCTAGCACTACATTGTAGCTTTAATAGATCAACAGCACCACATTATAAGTCTCGGAGAAGAGATAAACTTAAAAGAGGGCAGCTTAAATTTTTAAAAGATTACGCCCAAATTTTATTTACTTTTTTTTTTTCGCTTGAGATGACAACGTGAGAAGAATTCCAATGTCTCGAGGTTCTATGGCTCTGGAAAAATCCTGTATATCTTTTATTGTTGCAAAGTTTGCCTTTCTTAAAGCTTTAATGTATTTGAATGGCCGTGAAGGAGACATACATCTAGATCTTTTATTGTAGTAAAATTTTCTTTTCTCTCTTGGAGTAGTCTTCTCCATCTGGTCAATGCTGTTGTATGACTCTGGAGGATTATAAGTCTGTTATTTGTATGTTTCCATTTCTTTAATCTAGTTGTTTTTCCCATTTGAAGCTCGAAGGGGCAATCATGCTTGTACATTTTAATTCTACGAAGTGTGAGTGCAGCTGTTTTTCTCAAACAAAGTATAGATTCGATGTTGTAGATGTGCTCGTATTAGAATTTCTCGCCTCGAAAATAAACCAATCTAATGATTTAAAGTAAGCGATAAAACTTGCTCCTGAGAAACTCATTTTTAATGCGATATAATATATACTCTAAATTTGTGCCAGTCACCATGCAAATAAGTTTTGGAAGAGTAATGGCATCCAATAACAGCTCATGTATTGCTGAATTCATGACTTATTTTGAGAGTCGATTCTACGAAAATATTAGCCATGAGAAAACCCATAAAATCTCTCTCTCTCTCTCTCTCTCTCTCTCTCTCTCTCTCTCTCTCTCTCTCTCTCTCTCTCTCTCTCTCTCTCTCTCTCTCTGTCTCTGTCTCTGTCTCTCTGTCTCTCTCTCTCTCTCTCTCTCTCTCTCTCTCTCTCTCTCTCTCTCTCTCTCTCTCTCTTTCTCTCTCTGTTAAAGAGTATATCTCTCTTTCTTTCTCTGCCTGTATGTGTCTGTCCGTCTGTCTCTATCTCTCTGTCTCTCTGTATCTCTCTCTCTCTCTCTCTCTCTCTCTCTCTCTTTCTCCCTCTCTCTCTCTCTCTCTCTCTCTCTCTCTCTCTCTCTCTCTCTCTCTCTCTCTCTCTCTCTCTCTCTCTCTCCCTTCCTCTCCTGTTTTTACTGAGATCTCTCGAGCAATGAAGAGGAAAGCTCAGAGCTTGAATCAGTTGAGGGTTTTGAGGATCATGATGGCCGTGAGGCGGTGGAACCAACGGAGGCCTTATCTGCCAAAGATGCTTGGAGTGGCGTTGTCCTCTCTCTCTCTCTCTCTCTCTCTCTCTCTCTCTCTCTCTCTCTCTCTCTCTCTCTCTCTCTCTCTCTCTCTCTCTCTCTCTCTCTCTCTCTCTCTTTCTTTTTCTCTGTCTCTCTCTGTCTCTCTCTCTCTCTCTCTCTCTCTCTCTCTCTCTCTCTCTCTCTCTCTCTCTCTGTCTCTCTCTCTCTCTCTCTCTCTGAAATGAATTATATTGATAAAATATTGTGGCTGAATACAGTCTTAGTTCTAAAATATCTAAAAATAGTAGTAGGGCATGATACATCATCTCTGATTTGCTGCATAATTATACCATCAGGTAATTCAGTGTATTTACACGTCATAACACTCAATTCGATTAAACATGTCCATAGTTTTTAGAGATTTTGGTGATCAATCTCTTATTTTAGAGACTAAAGTAATTAAAACAATAGTTAAAAACCTATTAAAGGTAAGTAGCATCAAAACTTTCCTTCCGAATTCGACAGAGCGAAGGTAAATAAATATCAAAAAAAACGAAAGTGCTAATATTTTATAGTGACATTTTTTTTTTCGCAGAAAAGCGAAAATCTTCCTTTGGGTTGTTGAAAACGCATCAACAGCAACAACAATAACAAAGCACATCAACAAAAACAACAAGAACAACAACAAGAGCAACCAAAACAACAACAATGAGTTTAGTTTTAGTTAAACTGACAGGCGCAACGTTTTTTCTTTACATTCGCAGATAATAAGAGTGTATTATACACAGCCATGGCATTTTTGTAATCAGGTAATTGCCGTAGAAATGTATAATTATAACAACAGATTATCGTGAGAGACCATTAGTACATAGATCAGTTGTACGAGCGCGTCCTCCTACTGCAACTGCTACTGCTACTGCTACTGCTGCTACTACTACTACTACTACTACTACTACTACTACTACTACTACTACTACTACTACTACTACTACTACTACTACTACTACTACTACTACTACTACTACTACTACTACTACTACTACTACTACTACTACTACTACTACTACTACTACTACTACTACTACTACCACTACTACTAGATCGTAGGTCTCAAGATTTTAAAAAATAATAAAAGAATAATCAAACGCATTCCAAGTTGTAGAATCTTTTCATAGATTTGATTTCGTACAGACACAGGGTACTTTTTAGATGTGAGGAATGGGTAATATTTATCTACATTCTACACATTCTAATTACAATTAAGTCATGCTTTTTGAGGTTCCGCACTTATATTTGTTTATTCTTTTATCTGGATAAAACTAAAATGAGAAACAAGTTATATTTAGCAAGGCCTAGATTAGGGCAAATAAAAAAAAAAGTTGTTTTTTTTTTCTGTTTTTTGTTTTTCTTTTAAATACGTGTAGTTAAAAGTAATCTACTTTCGATTTCATAGTACTTTTCGGCTGTCTAATTTTCAGACAGGCTGACGGAATTTTGCCTCGAGCCGTATTGTACCATTAAAATCTAGGCCTTGATAAACAATAATTTTTTAACTTTAGCTTTTAAATTGCAATTCTGGCAATCTAACGTTTTCGCTATATGAAACCTGGCAAACAGTTACTTTCTTTACGTCTGCTTGGAATGTTTGCTTATAAGCTTACCGCTTCAGAGATCTGGAGTTTTCACGTTATTACTTTAAATCTCTACCTGAACGTTTTATTGCTTTGATAATCTCTAGGCATTAATCAAAGGAAGTCCACATTTTGAATATCAAGATCTAGATCTAATCTAGCATCTGAACCTGAACAATGGAGGTTGTGGATGAATGGTCGACTATTGATTTTACTAGCCTGCCTGGTTCGGTTAGGGAATTCTTCAGTGCTGAAGAATTTGCATCAATGACCGAGTACGAGAAGCAACATTTGAGCAGCATTAGGCAGAATTTTGAGGCTTTGAAAAGAGCAGGTAAATTTCCAAATAAAGAGTTTTGGCTAAGATGTAGAAGCACTAGATCTAGATCTAGACTCCAGTTATGTTTAGGTAATACCGCACTGTTACCGTCCTGGTTGGATGTAAACAAATCACGCCACAAAATGGCCATAGTGTTATTGCGTATTAATTAAAAATAGCCAAAATAAGTTCAATATTTTGTGCGGAAATGCCTCTACAGAAGAAGGTGCCCTTCCATCTTTGCAACATAATAATTTGATTAGATCAGTGCCTCCTTTTTATAGCAATGCCAATCCGCTGCCCGCAGGCTAGACAACTCTAGCTAAAACTCAGCTAAAATAGACGTAGGCATAAAAATGGACCGTGAGTAAGCAACGGTTGTTTTCTAATCACAACTACAGAGTCATTTTACAATGTATTGCAATGAAACTTGGTGTACAATCAGAAAAGATATTCTTCTACACTTCTGTGGTGAAACGGTATCGATGGGCTGTCTGGAAGTATTGTTTTTCAGCTAGTTTTTTCTTTTCGTTCGCCGCTCTCTAAAGTTTCTAGGGCTGCACATGGACAGATAATTTTTTTAACATTTCTTGTGCCATTTTTACTTACTGACATTAGTTTTTGTCTTCAAATTTTTTCGTATTTGTCTTTGAAAGACACCCACCCTTTTACAGTAATGACACTTGGCATTCAAGACGAGCCAGCCTGCTAAGCCTTCGGCGTAGCACACAAACTTACGTTTGGTTCGCGACGTCATATGGCTAAGAGCGCTTCTCTCGTTGGTCAAAAGCATGTAAACTGGATTAGGCGAGTTCATCTCATTGGATTGTCAATATTTTAACAGTGACTTGCAAAGGGGTATTCAGGGTAGTTCTACGTAAATAAAACAGATAGCGATAGGATTTTATACCATTAAAATGTTATTAAAACATGAAGTATCCATTCTATTTCTAACAATTTTAGAGAAATTTAGAAAGATGACATTTTTAAACAGTTTTTACTCAAAGCGCTTGGAGTAATATGTTGACTTAACTTTTACCCCCTGTAGTTTTCAGTTTAAAATAATCCATTAGCCCATCTACAAAATGGGGACTGTTCTCGACTTTCAAAATGAATAGATTGGTTTCTCTTAAGGAAAAAAAATAAATCGTGGTACATTTGCAGTTGCGTGTATATCTATATGCAGAATAATTATTTCTTAACTATGCTTTCGCATGAAGATAACATCTTATTTACAAATTTAGCTTATATTTCATTAGTGGTTTCTAACTATTCGTGTGAGCTAGATCTAGATCTAGCTCATGATGTCATGGGGAGATTGGGCTCTGATCTGACAAATCCTGTTAAATGTTAAATGAGTGTTCTGTATGACTGTACAAAATTGTACTCAAAATAACTAACTGGCTGAGGCTGGGGTGATTTCATGTCATTATTACTATTCTAATTAGGTGGATGTACCAAGTCCTATGAAAGTAGGAAGTTGAAGGATAAGAAAAGCTCAATGAACATATTTTCATCTTGTTTGTAGGGATAACCATGCATATAAGATTTCTGTGAAATCCCTGAGAAAATTCAGACAATCATACATCCTAATTCAAAGTTAAGATCCAGTCTAGGCTTTGAAATTGTCAAAAATTGCTGACAAAAACTCGAAGTACATCATTAGCTCTAAGTCTAGTCTGTTTGAAAACAAAACCAAAATAACCATCTCAAAATTTAAAGTGTCCTTTAAATGTAAATGAGGTTTACACTAGTTCACAGTAGTGATAAAGAAAGGAAGTAGACACCTGGAAAATGAAAGTGAATGTGCGATGTAGGTACACAATACAGTGGTCCATACAAGGCGATGGAGGGCGATATAGATGGGGTAAATGTCTCTAATTTTTGCTGCTCTAAAGGGACACAGAAAGCACAGCTGCAACCTTGTTTATCAGTGACCATATTTCTATGTGGTTCCATTTTTATGGCAAAAGAGAAAAGGGATGTTGAGCCTTTTCCTCTTGTTTTGTTGCTGAAGAAATTTTCTAAAGCGCACGATCATTTCTTGGCTGGTTAGGTGCAGATTTAAAACTAAGAATCAAGATGGCTATCAATTGAAATAAGTATCCACTGAATCAAAGTAATGTAAGTTGCCATAGCAAAGCATTTATGTTACCCCAACCCTTGCTTATGTTGTTACCCAAATCATTCTGCTGCTGCTGCTAGTTGGCTTCTGGGCACATGGCAGAGCAGATTACCTGTGTTTGCTCTGTGCTAATTCTAGTTTACAACAGGGCTTCGAGATAGAATTTTATTGCCAAAACAAATAATAAGTTACATTTATTTATGCAACCTTGACACCTTTTTTTTATGTGTTTCATGATCCTAATGAGTTAAGGAAAGGACGAGTTATAGACATAGGCTTTGAAAAAAAAGTTTTCAAAAAGAGGTTGATTAGATTCTTATATTCAAAATTCTTGTCGTGAAAGATTGGATTTGCAGTGAAAATTAATTAAGTGTGTGGGAAAAAAAAAAGGGGGGGGGAGATGGGATTCTGGGAATGAAAACTGTAAACTTGTAAACATTTGAATCTAGTAGCAAAAGGGAGACCACCTGTTTTTATAACATGAATTCTTGGACTTGTTTCCTGGAAATGGATAATGTCAACACTTTTATGTGGTCCCAAGGTGTTGACTTAAAACATATTAATTTTTCATGCATATTAAAACCTTAACTCATTGTGTGCCAGAGCGTTTTCCACGGTTGTGCCAGGCCATTTTTACTGTGCATATTGTCTTTAGAGGATGCATTGAAAATTCGGTTCCAGTTTGGCTTATTTTTGTGTAAATATGACTTATTATATATTTAGAGTTATCTCTCATAGGAAACTAGGAAGTTTCATGACCGGGCTACTAATGGCGAACCAAACATTGGTTCTTATATCGACGATACATCGTCGCTTGGCACAGCTGCTGCTCACTATATCGACGATACATCATCGATTGGCACACAATGAGTTAAAGCTAAGCTCATGATTTCTAAACAGGTAACACATCTTTTTTATTGTTTAATACACTCCCTAATGACTCTTTGTGTCCTGCTTGCCATACTCTGTAGCAGGTAAAAAGAACCATTTTTACGGCACGACACACAGTGGGGCGCACAGATTAATATGTGAGGTGGTTTGAGAAAACCTGTCTCTTGTCAGAAAAGTAACTTCTTAGATATAAAGCTTTAAAGATGGCCAGGGCGACCCATGGTTGAAACTGAACAAGTACCATTCTTATAAAGTTCAACCATTTTTACATCATCTGACAGAAGTAGAAGCTTGATTTTTGTCTAAACATTTGAAAACAATTTTTTTCTGAATGTTGTCTACTCTGCCATCAAAGCAGAAAAGTTGCTAAAATTTATGTTTTATGCACTCTTTTCTACTACATTAGGAAATATTCACCGGTTTAAACCCTATAGTGTTTTATTTGTTTATTTTTGCTCTTTTCTCTGGTACTATGTGCACATGAATATATTTGTTTACATCTGCACTACATTTTCTTCGTATCACATCAGTCAAAATCTCTGATATCCCTTTCACCTCACCCACACTTTGTTATTTCTTTTTGATTTTCAAAACTTTTACACCCCAAAAGTCTTTCAAAGAATTATTCAACTACTCTACAATGCTGAAACATTCTACTTTGTTAGTTTTAT
Organism: Elysia crispata; assembly: GCA_033675545.1. Taxonomy (NCBI): domain Eukaryota; kingdom Metazoa; phylum Mollusca; class Gastropoda; family Plakobranchidae; genus Elysia; species Elysia crispata. The sequence continues at coordinate 406,827 of JAWDGP010002732.1, read as the reverse complement.
CACCTGTATAATACTTAAAAGGTAAAAATTCCATCGTTCCTGATAATTTTTTACTGTAACTGAATATCATGTTTTATTGCTCTGAAATTCTTTTTTACATGTTCTTTTTACCTTCCACAAATATAAAATATTCATCATCATCATAGGTGTGTCAACTGCTGATATAAGATAAAGTGTAGTTTTGGGGATAAAATTGAACAAAATAAGCAAAATTTAAAACATAAGCTTTACACGCTTTTTCTGTAGTTTCAACATTTTGGACATTGTGATACTAAAATGTCCATAAGTCAGCCCCTGATTAAGATAATTTCAAAATTCAAACAGTAACTGTTCAACAGTATCTTGTGCATCTGCATGTGCAATTTCCGATGTGTGACTGGTTTTCTCAGACCTCTGCAGGTATATTCTAATCCGTTCCTTTTTTCAGTAAAACCAAACTCAACTTACAAAAGCCAGATGTTGATGATTGGCTTTATGTTTGGAACTTTTTTCAGTTATGAGGGAAGAATTAGTCTTTTTTGGCTGTTTCTCTTTTGCATTGTTTATATTGTTGCTAGTTAGCCTGTTGTTGTGAATAACTGATCCTAGTAAACATTGAGAATAGGCCTCAGCGCTCTACAAAATAATCAGAAAGTGGATCGATTATGTTCTCGAGTAAGTTTGGATTCAGACACCAGTGATATTGAAAATTGATTGTGAAAGATCTAGATCTAGACCTATACTTGTGAAAGACGCAGGATCCAAAGGCAAAAACAAATGTGCATAACAAATCTGAATAAATTTTTTTATTTTATCTTGACTGTAAATTCCTCTTCAAGCCCTGTATTTTGGTATGTGTTTTGTGAGAATTTAATTGTATTTGACAAAATTGAGGTGCAAAACATATCGCCTAGCAGGCCTAAATTTTACCCCAAAATTATCTCCGTATAAATGCGGTCTTTGCCTCCGTAATCTTAGAGTTAAGATATTGATATTTCAAAAGTTAATGCTAAAATGGGAAAAAGTTATTAAGTCATGAAACTGAAAGATGAAATTTCGAAAGAAGTTTCTAACTGTGAGGAAAAAAAAATTTCACCTTTTCAGGAGTCTTAAAAGTCATGGATCTCAGTTGGTGTGTGGTGATAAATAAGATGTAAAGAAAAAACTCCTGAATTTTAATCTAGGCTGCATGATAACAACAGTTTCAACATATATTTAGAAAGATAAGCACTATTTCGCCTTTTGTAGACTCTAATGTTTAAGGGGGGCTTAGTAGAAATTTAAAAATTTCATATTTCAGCATCTTCTTGTCTACTTGGCTAGCAAACTATTGAGGTTATAGAAGCCAGAGGTGAATACTTTCTTGTTTTGCTCTGAAAGACTCAAAACTTTATTTTATTTTTTATTTTTTCATATTTTTAATTGTTAAAGAGGTTATATTTTTTTTATTTTATCCTCCTAATTTTACTTCTCCGAGATCAACCGATTCTCTCCTTACACATGTTCAATTTCATTGTTTTTGCTAAAATGGTTTTAACTTATCAATTGCGTGTGTCATATTTCTATATTCAATAGGATTACCAGTAAAACCTCCAGATTTTATGATGAAAAATAAGTCAGAGATGGAGAGGAAAAGGATCTGTGCTCTTCCCTTGACAGACTCGTCAGACGATTCTGATGCTGACTGGACACCTTCCACAGAGCGAAAGAAGAAACAGGGTGGGAGCCTTGGATCAAAGATTTTCAGATAGTTTAAGTCATCACAGCTTGAATTAGATCCTAGTAGGAAAATAGCTGTACTGATAGAAGAGGAGAGAAATGACTAAATTTGATGCGGGTATCAGTTTTTGTGTTCAAACAAGAATAACTTCATTTTCTAGAGATCTGTGATTTGAAATATCTTTTTGATTTCAAAAGAAACATAATATTCAGGCATTTATATCCATGTAAGTTGTAATTTTAGAGTTCGCTTTGCTAACATTAAAAAATGACATGTAATATGATAATTGCATAGTATAAATCTCAGCGACAAAGAGGATGTTTTATTGGTGGCCCATGAAATTAATGTACAAAACAGAAAAATAGAAAATATTACTTTGTTATAATTGAGTGTTTAGACAACTCGACAAGCTCACAGATTCAAAGAGCAAGTTCTTGACTAATAAATAAGTGATGAACATATATCTATATTTTTTTTTCTTAAGTCCAGAGAATGCCATTCAAACCACCTTTCAAGGCTGGAACTCAAAATCTTCCCCAAAAAGAAACAACAGCTCCTTCTAAAGGAGAAAAAGGAAAGGTTGATACAGAGAAATTCAGATACGGATATGCTTTGTGAAGGAATGAAAATTATATTTTTTTTCATTGAAAGTGATTTGGCTGTTTCTTTTTATCAATTTGGTAGTTTCTGAAATGACAAATCATTGGGACTGCTTCATGATTTTTTTCTTCTTTTTTAATTGTTCAGTGAGTAAAATGGCGTGAATTGCTTTATGTTCAGATATCATATTGATGAGGGTAGACAAGGCAAAAAGGCACATAACTTCGATAAAAATAAAAAAAATGTACATTTCATGATTTCCACTTGGTTCAAATAATGCAGACTTCAGTAATAATCTGTTAGGATAAGATTCTATTTCAAAGCAACACATAAAAAAAGGGATTTTAGAGAGGTTGTGATACTTTGGGTCAAATGGATTGATTTTACAGATTTACAACAATTTGTTACATGGTTTCCTCTGTTTAAGGTACAAAGGCAGAAAAAACAAGAAAAAGAGGAAGAAGAGGATGTCCATGTATACCCTTTTCGCACCAAGCGAGTGACCAGTTTTATGTCTTTGATAATACCTGATGATGATGATTTTTTGTGTAGGTATAGTCTCTGTGTTCTGCAGATATATTTTTATTGTTATGGTTTTTTTTTAAGCTTAAATTTCATTTATTAATGACAAAAGTAGCTTTAGTAGTCTTGAACGGATGCTTTCTTATCATGACAAATAGATCCAGGAAATCACCAGTCTCATGAAATTTTTTTGTGGAATCTTTACCAAGCAAAATCAGAAATAACAAGCTTTTTGGGCTTTTTCAAAGAAGTACCCAAAACATGTTTCAACAAATTTTCTCATCTGCATGCTAGATATATTTTCAAAGTTCATATTAATCCGTGTTTGTCTAAAAAATAATTGTAAATTTGAGTCCCTGAAAACAAATAATATTATAGATAGAGGAAAAAGCAATTTGGATTAAACAACTATTTACAATTATGGATAGCTGTGTGTGTGTGTTTGTTTGGTTTGGGGGGGGGGGATTTCGTGTAAATAAAGTAGTAAAAGAAAAGAGAAGAGAGAGGGTTTTGGAGTATTTGTAAAAGTTGCAACATGATAGGCAAGCTTAAGTCCATATATTGTATGGCTCAAACCATTTGTGACATTCTCCCTTAGTATGCTGACCTATGAATGTTTTAGATCATTCTACTTTTCTTGAAAATTTTTCTCTTTTTTTCCTTTACTTGCATGAATATCTTGATGAATTCCATTTGCCATTTCTAGACTGCGAGGAATGTAATATTGAATATTTTGGTGACTGCCCAGAGCATGGTCCACTTAAAATCATCAATGACACGGTGGTAAAAGACTTTGTCACCTAAATTGGTTGCTTTTTATAATATTTTTTAGTTTTCGTTGTCTTGTTTCTTTGAAAATGTTTTGATTTCCTTGTGCACCTTGTCTGAATTGTTAAATATATTTTTTTATCTTAAATCCCTTGCCCTCTTTTTTTTTATTTAAAGTAAAATGCACACCATGTGAAATTAATTTAGCTCAAACCTTAGAGTGTTATGGTAAGTTTGACATAATTATTAGTGAAGGTTGTACCGATTGCTTGATGTAGAGATATTCATGGTGGCAAATTGAGTCTATCTTGTAGACATGTTCAGTGCTTTTTTCTTTGTTTACTTCTTAAATAATTTCTTTTTAAGTCACATCATTAACACAAAATGCAACAATTATTTACTTCTTTGCCTGCGTCTGTCTGTTACGCTTAAAAATAGCGTGATGTGGAGAAAAAAAAAACAACTGTCAAGTGTCTAGTCTGTTGTTTGTGGTAAATGCATTTTTACCATAAAATCACTGGATGACCAACACAAAATACTACAGACTACTTTCTTTGCGGTTTACTCATCGACAGCTAATTTTCCAATCTATTTTAATTTTGTTTGAAACGTTCATTATAAAACTATTCGGAAAAAATAAACAAAACTTTTCAAAACTAGGATTTTTCCACATCAAATACATCCATTCAGATAAAAGCATGGGCCAGCCTATGCAGAAGTCAAAAAATAAAATAAATGTTAAGAAAAGTTTCAGCCCATAAAATTTATAATATGAAAGCAACTAAATCATGCTACTGGTTTTAACTGAAGTTGAGCTCTTTACAGGTACCACCAACTAGCAAATGGGGACAGGATTCTGTGTACTGCAGAAAAACTCTTCCTTCAGGTCTTGTGATCAAGAAATCAAAGATACCTCAAGCTGGGCTTGGTGTGTTTGCCACAACATTTTTTCCAGTGCGTACTAGATTTGGCCCTTATAAGGGGAGAAAAGAAACTGATCGAATTGTTGCTTATGAGTCTGGCTACTGTTGGCAAGTAAGTCCTAGTCCACATCTTTGTGAAAAATAGTAGCCACATGAGGTGGAACGTTTAGTTGTATTTTTTCTTTTTCCATTTGATTTTCAAGTTGTTCCAAAAGGTGAAAGAAACTCTTTCATGGCAACCATTTCTCTACTTACTCTGTTGTTTGCCTCAAATTCCATTATTTTTTTATCTTTTATATTTTTAATTGCAGTAAACCTTGCTATTTGATTGTTAGACCTTTTATTTTTAAAAAATGCAAATGTTTTTATTAAGTTTTCACAGTCATTTCAATTCATACTGAGACAAATACTGGTGCTGAGCAGGAACTTTTACTAAAAATCATTTGATAATTTGGGGAGGGGGAGGGGGGAAATCCTTGCATCAACAAATTTGAAACTAAATCTGTATCAGTTAGCAACATTTATATTTACGAGGGCATATTGATAAGTTTTGCCTCCAAGTTCATAACTTTGGAAATAATGAAGACAAACAAATGATACTTACACCAAATGAAAGGTCATTTTATTTAGCACCAGATGACATATCATTTTTCAACATAATCACCGTCCCGTTCGATACAGAGCCGCCACCGACGGACGACCTGTTGGATGCCGTCAGCGAAGAAGTCAGCAGTCTTGTCTCTGCACCAAGAAAGAACAGCATTCTTCACATCTTCGTCTGTCTCGTAACGGTTGCCCTTGAGGTAATCCTTGAGTTTTGGAAAAAGGAAGAAATCGCTCGGAGCAAGATCTGGGCTATAAGGCGGGTGCGGTAATGTCCGGAGGCCTAAACGATCTAAAGCCGTGCGAATTTCCAAACTTGTGTGAGGGCGAGCGTTGTCGTGATGGATGATGGTGCTTCTCACGATCTTTTGGGACAGTGAGGGTGTGGTTCACACAGAATTTTTGGAACAAGGCAACACCGTGAATTCTACGAAATATGTGAACACACTGCAGAAACTGAAAGCGAGGTTGCGACGTGTAAGGAGTGAGAAAGTTTCCATCATCCATCACGACAACGCTCGCCCTCACACAAGTTTGAAAACTCGCACGGCTTTAGATCGTTTAGGCCTCCGGACATAACCGCACCCGCCTTATAGCCCAGATCTTGCTCCGAGCAATTTCTTCCTTTTTCCAAAACTCAAGGATTACCTCAAGGGCAACCGTTACGAGACAGACGAAGATGTGAAGAATGCTGTTCTTTCTTGGTGCAGAGACAAGACTGCTGACTTCTTCGCTGACGGCATCCAACAGGTCGTCCGTCGGTGGCGGCTCTGTATCGAACGGGACGGTGATTATGTTGAAAAATGATATGTCATCTGGTGCTAAATAAAATGACCTTTCATTTGGTGTAAGTATCATTTGTTTGTCTTCATTATTTCCAAAGTTATGGACTTGGAGGCAAAACTTATCAATATGCCCTCGTAAATGTCAAACAGTCAGTTATTTATAATCACCATTTTATCATAACTCTCCTCCATCTCTAACTAGTGTTCACATTATAACTTGAAGCCCCTAGATGAATGCATTGCTGATGCAAGTTACTACCAAATGCATATGGTTATAATTCATAGATTGAAAAACCATAACATTGCCGTTCAAGAGTTTTGGTCCTTCTTTTTAAGGTCAATTATGACTGAGATGATCTTGTAAATTGTTTTTAATCTTTACTTTAACTTAAAGCAATATTTCCCTTAATCTCCATTGGCTTTCATATTTAACCTTGCTCTCATAGTTTATTCAAAAATTATTTCTATCTTCACTTCAGATATAAGAAACAGAAATGAGGGTCTGTCCCAAAGTTATTAAGTGCTTCATTAACACTGGGCAATTAACGCAGTTACTTTTTTTACCACTTAGCCCATTATACTAAATTATTTTACTATCCATTTTCTTGCAATCTTAAATTGATCATTTAACCAGAATCTTTAACAAGAATCAATATGAAAAAAGCTTACAAGAATAAATTATTTGTGTAGCAGCAGCACAAAATGAAACGTTTTACAGCAGAAGACTACTTGGGACAATGCCATTTTCCTCTAGAAGGCTTGAAATCCTCACTGTTTAATATGCTTTCACTTCTGAAACAAAATGAGATTTCTTTACAGGTAATTCAGGAAGGAAAGACATCTCACTTTGTTGATGCAAGTGATCCAAAAGAATCAAATTGGATGCGATTTGTCAACTGTGCCAGGTCTGAGGAGGAGCAATGTGTGACAGCCTATCAGCACCAAGGCGAAGTATACTACAGAGCACACAAGGACATCCATCCTGGTATGGAGTTATTGGTGGGTAAAGTTTAATTGAAGTTTTCTTTATATGGTTTATCTGAAAGACAAAGCAACAAAAAATTCCACTCAATTTTAAAGCCCTTTTTTTTTTTAAATTTTGTAAAGTCGGAAACTGTTGGAAATTTTCTTTGGCTAGATTTGTTGATATAGTATTAAGGTCATTAAGTTAGTAGATTTGACCTTCCTAAGTATCAGAGAGTGAAAACCATTTATTATTGTAGAGATCTGTGACTAATTACCTAACAAAAAGTATGAGACGAGTATGAAGCATTCTACAACTTGTATTAAATTTTTAAAATGAAGGGACATTTTCTCAGAAATGAGACTTTATCCTTAATATAATCAATCAGCCAAGAAAAAAAAGACAGGAATATAAATTTCTTCCTGCTGTTTAAACTTTATTTTCACAATGATAACTCATGTTCACTCTTTGAAGTACACATTGGGCATATTGGTATCAGATATTAACTAAGATAAGGAGCCAAGTTTTTAGCAAGTTTCAATGTATACAGATTGTGATGGATGCTTCTCATACATGTTATTTGTATCTTCGCTATCATTTCTTTTTTAAGTCACCACAAGCAGTCTCTGGTATATTGCTTTTAAACACATTTGAAGAGCATTGTTATAATGGTAAAAAGGTATTTAAGTTACTTCATTGAGTACCTGGCTGTTGCCTTTGCAAATATAGATTAAGGGTTATAGGTTTAAAAAAAAAAGTTTTCACTGTAGTACTTAAATGCCACAAAATGTATTCCTCAATTATTCGTTAAAAATCAATTTGCAAGCGAGGGCTTGAAAACTATTGCTGTATACAATACACCTCAAATCCAACAAACTCTGATTCAATCCCTTGCAATCAAGGAAGAGAGAAAAATCCCCCGTCTTTTTTTTCTTCTTTGACTCTTTTAAAATACCTTGTATGAAACGAACTAATTTCAAACCTGTCCTCGGGTTCAAAGGACTACAAGTATTGTCAAATGCACAATGCTTTTCTTATCAGAAACTATATAGTTGAAATTCAATCAAAAGGTGCCCAGTTGGCTGTTAAGAAATGCTTGAGGTATATAGATGTTGAGCTACATAATGCCATAGTAATACCAGGGTTAGTGTAGAGCAAAATGTTGACATGTAGGCAGACAATTGTCACGGTGGTACGGTACAGCTATAAAGATGATGTAACTCTACCTTAAAATTCAGTGATTTCTTTACTTAATATCCAAGAAATTTAGGTCATATGACTGTATTATAGAAGGTGAAGTTTACTACATTGACTTCCCATATTTCATAGTGTAAAATTCACAGCCAGCAAGCAATATAATTATATATAATCTGAGTCAAGCAAAGTAGTATAAAATCTATATTACTAGATTTGTGTCTGTTGGACCCGTGCTCTATATGGCAATGGCACAGCAATGAATGACTCGAATTTTAGGTTTCTCTCCAGCCCCCATAAAAAAAACTCATTAGCGATGGTGACAGCGATCAGGTTACGGTCAAATCCGGACCGTGTCGGCCCGAAAATTTACCTGAGCTGATAGCACAAATCGAGTGAAAATTCTATTCATGTAACCATGATTTAGATAGAAAATCTACTTACATATCAATAATTTCTTTAAATAAAATATATAGCTATTTAGAGGAAAGGTTGAACTTTTAAATGACACCAATATTTGCAACAGTTTTTGTTTCCTTCAACATTGTTTTAGTGGAAGAATGTAGAGTAATTTTTACAGAATTTGTCAGCTGAACACCCCTGGTTTAAATTTTCGTATTAAATTTTAGCAACGAACCATATTTATAAGAAAGAATTCAGTAAAGAGAAGAAGGCTTGACAAATTGGACCATACAAGATCAACTGTGGTACTCATGTTAGGTGGTAAGCTACAGCGTGTTATCCATCAGGCTATCTCCTCCAATCATATCTTTCCTCTTGAATTCAAATAGAAAAGCAAAAACACCACACTTCGAGGACAACTTGGTAATTATAGCGGATCCAAAAAGGATGCGCGTGTGTCATGCAAAGTCTAAAAAGAGACTGGCACACAACTTTATAACTACAGGAATAAAAAAAAGAAACAATACAACTATATAGATTTAAGATATAAACATTTTCCCTTTAATGAGGCTTCATCAGATTGTGTGTAGAAGAGTTTTCTTTTTTTAGCCCTGTAGTTATAAAGTTGTGTGTCTACCTCTTTTTAGACCCTCTATCGTTCCTCTTGCACACTCTAATCTTTCTTTGTAAACTTTACACCTCGTGAATCATAATAAGCACAAGAAGCACATTGCGCAATAGTTTCATTGTTGTGAGTCCAGATTCAAGTGGTTTGTTTTTCTTTTTCAAGAGTGTTTTCTATAGCTGCTTCAATCCCTTTTGACTGAACTCATCCTAAACATGTCCCGCAACTTTAGCAAATTGAAGGAGAGTGTTTACCATCAATGTCTTTATCTACATTTACATTTAGTTTCATTCAAATGTCTTTTTTAAAGCCTTTTACATTTCGCCTATTTATTCCATTTCGTGCCCGCGCTCTTGTTAAACAAGGTTTCCCACATAATCTGCACAAAAGTCTTAACTTTTCATCTTGATTGGGTTTCAAATGTTCCATGGTGTAGCTACATTACTAAGTGCAACTCATATAATGTTCTAAAAGAAAGAAAAAATATAGAAATTCGGTAACATAATGTAAAGAATTTATTTTTTTAGAAATAATAAAAGATACAAAATACCTACTATCTTTAATTTGGCATAACTTTTTATTTATCAGTGTACCTCCATTTTTTTTCTCAACTTTATTCATCTATATCTCGTGTAAAATAGAATTTAAACTTTTTCAGACTTTACCGTTGCAAAGGTCTTAAAATATGCAAATTCCTTTTCACGAGTAGGTATGATTTAGAAAAACTTACACCTGTAGACAATGATCTCCGAAATTCTTACTTCTAATCGTTTTCAAAGAAAAAAATATCCATAGAAAGTTCAAACTTTCCGCTTTATAATAAAGATATGATTCCTGTGTTGAAAATCTAGTTGGTAGATCTTTAATGCAGCTTGATTTTGGCTTTTATATTTCACATCATTGCTACCCTCTATGTACACGTTACCAGCCCCTTCCCCCATTCATGCGTAGACGCCCAGAGGTTATCCGATGGGCACACTTAACATTCGACTCCCATTCCAATTTATGCCTGACTGCACCCGCAGCACAATAAATCTTGTCAGTTTTATCAACCACCGTCCATCCCTTGGCGAAGCTAGGGTGGTCAGTACAAGAGATGAAAGAAAAACCTAAAGAGCTGGATTTTGGGTGTTTTTCGTTGCCGTGATAGAGAAATAGTAATGACAATTGAGTTATTATACACTATTAAAAAATTCTATAAAACTGAAAGACTGAAATTTTATCATTTTATCCCTAAAGGTGCTCCATCCACTTGCTCAGTTGCTGTTGAACAAGTAAAATCTCACAGCAGAATCCATTTATATTTAAACTTAAACATTTTGCTGCATCATGAAATTCAGATTAAATGACTGAAATTGCAGGATCTAGAATCAGTAATGACTCTTCTACTGGGAACTAGTCTAGAGTGTCTCTCATAGACATGAAATATTATGTACAGTGAGAAGCTCAAAGCTACCAAAGAGCTATTTCTGTAATTAATATCCTCTCTAAATCTGACTGCTGACCTCAAGAGTTTTAGGTGCACTAACTAAGTATCCGTTTCAACTTTTCATGATGACTATTGTGATTATTTGCTCTCTTCAAATAAACAAGTTACAAGTGTTCAGTTGTTAGGTGACTTCGGATTAAAATTAAAATAAGTATCCAGTTCAATAGATTATGTAATTAAAATATCATCTATAAAATCGTTATGTATAGATGACTAATGACGTGGCTGACCACGACAGCAATAAGGAAAATAGAGTGGGAAGGGGTTGGCAGCCAATGCATGGGGAGAACATGATATAGGGTCAAAGAGCCAAATAGACGGTAACTTGGACAGTTGGTGGAAATTGTAAAGAGTGACTTTACAGATGCGTGGTTAGTTTATTAAAAGAGAAAGAGATAATTATGTGGTAATTTGATTTTGGTTGGTTACTTCCCTTTTTGGTGCCTTATGACATGGCTCCAACAAACCTTGCATTCAATGAGCTTTTAAAATGACCGAACTAGCTTATTGAATCCAAAGTGTACTGCAATGATGATGTATTATTATTTTATTTTTGTTTATTTTCATTCGCATCTTATGAACAGGATATAACCAGATTTTAATGCTGTATAAGACAGTCTTAATTATTTAGTTTATTTCATAGTCTTTTGAAAATAAAATTTAAAAATTTCAGGTTTACTATGGTGACAGCTATGCCACAGAATTGGGTATCCAGACTCAACAAGTAGGAGGTATAAAGAAGCAAGAACACATTGAATCTGGAACTGAAAGAAGATGTGCCAAAGTATCAGTGACTGAGGATGATGAGAAATTCAAAGAAGGAATTGATACAACTGGTGCTGGTAGGTACCAGCTCTGACCTGTGCATTTTTTATACTCTGCTCCTTGTTTTTACACATTCAGTAGGCTTTAAAATGAAAATGAGCTGATATGTGCTGCAAGAAGTTGGAGTTAAAATCTTAGATGCTATCTTTTATTAATGAATGAAGAACAATTTAGACACAAGTTGCATATGACTATTTTGAACCAAAGCACATGAAAGGTAGAAATTAGTTGCTCGATGTTCTTTTTAAAAATCTTTTAAGTTTGAATGTTTCTGGATATAAAGATGCCAGAAATATTATTTTTTTAATCCAAAAGGATAGAAAATTCATATCTATGGGGTGATAAAGACTGAATATGCCAAAACTTGTGACTTTTCATCTGATTTACCTTTCACATATCAGATAAAGGCCCAAAAAGACATTTTGTGGTTATATGTGAGGTTCAAAATAAGTAATGAGTATTCTTTTGTCAAGCTTTCCTCGTATGTTTATTATAATTATGTGTAGCATCAAAGACTGTTTTGGCTCATATCACTCATAAGTTCTGTGTCAAGAATTGAGTAAACTTAATGTAGTTATTTATTTTTTTAGAATAGTGTTGATGTATGTATTATTTTGTCCTTACAAAGCTGGCTATATTTATTAATTTAAAGCAAAATGTGCTAGGCCTCCTTAAAGCATATTAAATAGGACTTATTAGGACATTTTTTCGTGAGGAGAAATTCTCAAATTATCAGCAGATTCTCCAAAAAATCTCACAGCAAATCTTAATTCATTAAGTTTTATGACGTCATGGCCTGAAAAGTTGCATTGGACACTGTTGTCTAATGATTAAAGTTAATTTTCTTTTTAATTGTACATGTAAGTTAGCAAGGGAAATCACTTTTAGAACATATTTCAACCGCATAATTACAATATTAATTCCTCCCCTTCCCCCCTATCCATGGGTCATTTAATCATGGCTTATAACTTTTTTTTTTTGCATAGTTTAATCAAAGGACTAAGCGAGAGCATATTCCTAGATCTGCACCTTACCTAGACAATGAAAAGAAAAATTGTGGATTTGAAGTTGGTAATGAAGATGCTAAAAGTGTTAAAGACAATGGGTTAGAACAAAATGGGTTTTAGACCCATACGTAGTTCACATATGTGATTGAAAAAGCTTAATTTTTTTACCTTTTAGTTATGTAATAAAAAAAAATTCATATGGAAATATTACCTCTCTATGAAACTTTATAGTGAAAGAAAAACAGAGTTGGATTATCTTGAAAATCAAAGACAGAAATTTTTAAACTGATGAAAAGAAATCATCCATCCCCAAAAATCAGTACCCATTCAAAGTTTGTCTCCACTAATTTAATGTGGCAAGCCAGCTTAGTTAGCAATAATTCTTCAGAATATATCACTAGCTAAAGATGTTTATATACATATTCTTCTGTATCAGCCCTCTTGAACATCTTCGACCTATTCAGTTTTGATAGGAGGTAAGGCACAACAACAACACCCCCACCCCCCCCCCCCCCCCAAAAAAAAAAAGAAAAAAGACATGAGAGCATGAAATCCATCTACATGTAGTTTCTACTCAATCATATTGACCAACCTTGTAGGGATAAATATTTTAGAAATCAGTGGCTCGTTGCCATAAGTCAACCAAATCAGTAGAAGTATTCTCAGAACATGTACATGTTTGCCATAAGTGGCAAGGATATTTAAAGGCTCTAAGAAATATATATTTATATAATTTTTTTGATCCAGCAGTGTACTAATGAATATTTATTTGGAGTAACATGAACTCACTTGTAGGCATGTCGATAAGACAAATATAATTTTTAGAAATTAAATTTTACTTTGTGTTAAGAAAAGTATTTCAATCTTCATTTTTCATCTAAAGTTTCATTATTTTTTTTCACAGGTGCTTTTAAATGCTATTGGTGCCCTTTTGAATACTTTCAAAATATTGAAAGAGAAAGACATATGAAGCGTTCCCATAAAGAAGAGTATATTAAGCTTAGGCAGGTGAAATATTCACATTTTTCAAGTCAAGCAAAAACCATCCAAGCACACAGGGGCTTTGGTAGTCCACACTTTGAAGAAGTAAAGAAAAATTCAGATTGCAACATTTTCGAAGACTTGAACTGTCATCAAAAGATAGTAAAAGAGGTACAACTCCATGGCTTTTTTAGCGATATTGGCAAAGAAGAGCTGGAGAGAGAACCTTTCAATAAGTCGCACAACAATGGCTGTGCTTTGAAGTTTGTTGATTATAACTCTCTGGTCAAACAGGAGAGTGATGATAAGCGTTGCAAGTGTAAAGTATGTGGAAAGAAGTTCACCCAAAGAGGTGATTTGACTACACACAAGAGAATTCACAGCAGTGAAATGCCTTACAGATGTGATGTGTGTGGGAAGAAGTTTTCTGCTGGCAGTGCTTTGACTACACACAAGAGAATTCACAGTGGTGAAAAGCCTTACAAGTGTGATGAGTGTGGGAAGAAGTTTTCACGTGGCAGTGATTTGACTACACACAAGAGAATTCACAGTGGTGAAAAGCCTTACAAGTGTGATGTGTGTGGGAAGAAGTTTTCTGATAGCAGTGCTTTGACTACACACAAGAGAATTCACAGTGGTGAAAAGCCTTACAAGTGTGATGTGTGTGGGAAGAAGTTTTCTGCTGGCAGTGATTTGACTACACACAAGAGAATTCACAGTGGTGAAAAGCCTTACAAGTGTGATGTGTGTGGGAAGAAGTTTTCTGCTGGCAGTGCTTTGACTACACACAAGAGAATTCACAGTGGTGAAAAGCCTTACAAGTGTGATGAGTGTGGGAAGAAGTTTTCTGCTGGCAGTGATTTGACTACACACAAGAGAATTCACAGTGGTGAAAAGCCTTACAAGTGTGATGTGTGTGGGAAGAAGTTTTCTGTTAGCAGTGCTTTGACTAAACACAAGAGAATTCACAGTGGTGAAAAGCCTTACAAGTGTGATGTGTGTGGGAAGAAGTTTTCTAATAGCAGTAATTTGACTACACACAAGAGAACTCACAGTGGGAGTAACCCTTAAAAGCGTGATGTTTTGTGCATAAGGACTTTAACAAAATGGTGATCTAGCCATACATAAGAGACTCCATAGTTGTGAGGAGCCGTTTAAATTGATTTAATCAATTAGCTTACAAATGTTTTCATAAAAGTTATTTATTTATTTGTTCTCTGCTTTGCCTGAATGTTACTTAGGTCTATAATGTCCTGTAAACTGCCTATGGCCTGAGCGTCACTTGTTGATTTTCAACTAATTCTCAGTAGTTAAAGGGAAGCATCGGCTAAAATCTTGACATTGAAAATTTCAAGAGTACATTCCCTCTCATTTACTTCAAATTTTAAAAGAAATATTTATATTTTTATAACACTTTGAGGTAGATTTGGATGTAGATCTAGATCTAGTGATTGCCTCAGTCTCATTATGATTATAATATAAAGAATGATTTGGACTAGATCTAGATTTAGGTCCTACTCAGTAATCTAAATTTAGATCTAGTGATTATGTCAGTCCTCATATAAAGATTTTATTGGTAATAAATTGGATTATGGTTTGGAAGTTGGAACTAAATCTAGATCTAGATCTACATCTAAAAATCCAAGAAGTAGGCATGATGCACAGGATAACAACATCAGAAAAAGTAGACCAGACCTATAGGCAAGGGGAAGAGAACAGGTACTCATATACTTAATCTAGATTTAGATTTAGTGAATGCGTCAGTCGTCATACGAAGATTTTATTGCCAATAAGTCAGATGATGGTTTGGAAGCTAGAACTAGATCAAGATCTAGATGTAAATGACCACACTGTTATGTAAAAGATAACAATGAGATTGGAAGAGTTAGACTTCGAGAGAGGGGCAAGAGAAGTGGTAGTATGAGTCCCCATGTGAAGATTTCATTGATAATATTAATAAATCAGATGATGGTTTGGAAGCTGTAACTAGATCTAGATCTAGATGTAAATGGCCACACTGTTATGTACAGAATACAATGATATTGGAAGAATTAGATTTAAAGGGAGGGGCAAGAGAAGTGATAGTGTCAGTCCTCATGTGAAGATTTCATTGATAGTAAATTGGGTGATACTTTGGAAGCTAGAACTAAATCTCAATCTGAAAGTCCATCAAGTAGGCCTAACTCTCAGGATATCAATGATATTGGCAGGGGTAGACCTATAAGGACGGGAAAGTGAAAAGATATTCAAATTTTAGATTTAGTGATATATGAAGATTTTATTGATAATAAATCAGATAATGGTTTGGAAGCGAGAACTAGATCTAAATCTAGATGTCCACCAAGTTACACACAGGACAACAATGATATTGGAAGGGTTAGATCTAGATCTAGATGAAGGGAGAAGAGAAGACATATAATATATTCAAATACTAGATCATCTAGATGTAGGTGTAGCAATTGGGTCAGTTTTCATATGAAGGTTTTATTGATAAAATACAGGTTGGTGAGTTGGAAGCTACAACAAAAGCTAGATCTCCATCAGGTAGACCTAATGCACAGGACAACAATGATGTTGGAAGAGTTGGACCTACATGGAGGGAGAATAATATACATATTCAAATACTAGATCATCTAGATCTAGAAGTAGCAATTGGATAAGTCTTCATATGAAAGTTAAATTGATAATTTATAGGATGATGAGTTGTAAGCTACAACAAAAGCTAGATCTCCATCAGGTAGACGTAATACACAGGATAACAATGATATTGGAAGGGTTAGACCTAGAGGGAGGGAGAGAAGACTTATCCAAAGAGTGGGCATTACCTGACGCAGAGCATTTATAACAGAAAGCAGTGAAGAGGTTAGACAAACAAACATCATCAAAGATGTGGAGCTTCGCAAGGGTGTGATAAGGGTTACATTTTATGCAATACAGTAGAATCTAGATTAGTTTTGCAGATGTATGTCTTAACTAGAAGATGTATATATCGGCACTCTACTAACTCATAATGGAATAACTTGTTTTAAATGAATTGAAAGGTAAAGTTGCTGGAGATAAATATTTTAGCAAAAAGAATGTATCAAAGTTTAGTTTGATTTTGACACTAATTTTGATTAAAATTCCATTTAAACATTTTCTATGTAATTATCTGCACAAATAAATTCATAGTTAGTAGAAGCCTTAGATTAGCAATGTTTGTCGTAAGACTTTTCACAGATTTCTCTTTTCAAATCTTAGTAAATAATAAAGTGGTTAAAACAGAATGTTGAAAGATTGCAGCAATTGTGAATGTTTCCTCTGTCTGTTCAAAAGTAAACTTGTTGTGCTGGAAACTAACTGTACAGCATCCATGTGTAATGTAAGCAAATTCGTCAACAGCGTTTGTTCATCTATGATCTACTCTCAAAAGAACCTGATCTGTGTTAAGTTTTTCATACTTAAATGTAGGCCCTTGACAGTTGATATTATGGAAATTGTATTCAAATGACAAAAAGGAAAAAGTGCTCTAGTTGAGGATTACAATAGATAATAATAATGTTTTGATGTCACGTTGAGATGCCAGTTTTACCAAGGTTGTTTTCTATAATGTTTTGCTAGAATTGCAAATGTGTGTGTGAATGAGGAATTTTTAGAGTGGATCTAAAACCTGTGAAGTACAATGAGCATTTTTAATAGTTTTTTGTTGTTCTTTTTTTTGGCGTTAATATTGATATTTTGTAAGAGCTTATTAAATGAAGAGAAAAACGAGACAGGTATATTTTACCACTTGATAAATAAAAAAAAATATTGTGAATATATATTGTCAAATTTTCTTGTTATTAGTTCAGTTTTATTTTGTATGTAGTGAAATTAAATTTTACATGGCTGTTATAAATGTTAATCTTAAAGCATTTGAATTCAAACGTATTAACTTTTAAAAATTATGTTTGTTACTGTTAGTGACTTTTCTTCTGATGAAATCTTTTTTTTATTTACATCTTATGAATTTGAGGTACCCAGTTTAGCTTGATTTAGCATCTAACACAAGATGTTCCTTTGTCTTCTCTTTTTGTGTTATGCAGATAGAGAGTGGCCAATGACCCTAAAAACTAGGAGATATCAAATACTTAAAATAAACCCTTAACTTACTATTACTATGTAATTATGGGCTGGAGTCAGCTAATGAAGGAGCACCCATGGTATTCGTTAATAGTTATGTATAAAATACCACCAATAGCTTCCTAGGTAATGGAAAAAATGGGTTGTTTTTTCTTTGTTGAAAATTAGGTATGATTATTTTCAATCTCAGCCTCACATTTGTGGTGACTCTGTTAAGCAAAGATGTAAAATCAAGTCACTCTTTATTCTTACTACTATCAGCATATTTTATTCCCTAAAAAAATTTTTTTAATTAACTTTGCTCATTCAGCCTTTAAAATCTGGAGTAACAACTCTTGATCTTTTCATAAAGTGCCGTTATAGCAAGGGTTGCCATTATCACTGCAAAAGGGAATAAAGAAGAATTTATTGTATTAAATGGGTGATAAGTGGTTTGCGAAAATCTTTGCTTTGAGTGAGATGCTTAAATCTTGCATGTCACACGCTGTGTTATATCAGAGCTCTGGTGATACTGATACTAAGCCTAGACTACTCTTTAATGGGAGGAAACTGCATGGAGAAAGGGCACGAAAGCCTACATCGCTTGTTTGTTTGTACTGTAGCAATGCAGGCAAGACAATGCTCGAGATTTTTTTCCCATGAAAAATTTTGGTGCTTTTCTTTCCTTTGTAACCTCAGATCTAGTTACTACAGGGGGGGGAAAGCGGTATCGATACTTGATACTGCAGAAATAAATTGAGTGACTTAAATAAAAGAAAGAATGGGGATTTTCAGATCTGAGGTGTTGCTAAATATGGGTTCCACTATAAAAAGAAAAGTTAAAAAAAGTCACACCATTAACACTTTAACTATTGGGGCAAATGTTTTGTGGTGTGGGGGTATTTCATGATTATTTTATATGCCTTAAGAATCATTTAATTTTTTTAAG
Source organism: Elysia crispata (assembly GCA_033675545.1). Taxonomy (NCBI): domain Eukaryota; kingdom Metazoa; phylum Mollusca; class Gastropoda; family Plakobranchidae; genus Elysia; species Elysia crispata. Next base: position 388,411 of record JAWDGP010002732.1, on the reverse strand, counting down.
AAAAGGCAGATAGAAAACCATAAAAATGGTATGTTTCGTAAAAGTATATTAAGATTACTTTCAAAAGAAAAAAATTGTTTTTACAACATGAATTTTTGGACTTATTTCCTGGAAACGCATAAAGCCAACCTTGCTTAAAGTCTGCACGTTTTTATTGGTCCTGATGTGTTGACTTTAAGCAGATTCCACCATATTAATCTAGAGTGACGAAGATACTCAAACAACTTTACATTTATTATAATATTAGCATGAAAATTAGAAAGGACAAGTTTTTGTGCCAGGAAATTTAATATCTCTCCTTTCATGAATAAACCTCAATATTACTTAATTTTTGTTATGTACTATTGTAATTTACATGCAGTGGTAGAAAGATAGGCATCTTCATTCGACAAAAAGAGCTGATATTACAAGCAGCACCTAGTGATGCTTGCGATTATGGACAGAAAAAACTCTTCAAATCCAAGTTTATGCTGCTTTCCAGTCTCCAAAAATGGCAAGTAGTTGTAACACAAAACATAAGAGATGAAAATCACAGAAAACCACCTGCATCTGTTGTAGCGCTAGAACTTCAGAATGTCTTACACCACTTACCAGCTGACAAAATTCTATACATTTTATATACCCTAATGCCTGAAACACACACAGAGTCAAAGCACACTTCTGTGTTTCTTTTGTCGAATGAATTTTTTCTCAAGGCAACATTTTTAGCAAACGAAAATGCAAGGCTATGGCCAGCTATGCTTTTTTAAACAATATCGAACTCTACAAATAGCAAAAAAAAAAAAAGAATTATGCAAGCATGTACAATACTATGCATCCATTGGGACAAAAATACAAAATTAAAGACTTGAGAATTCTTTCTTTAAATAAGCAATGCAATTTTTAGGCGAAAAACTGATTTTGGGATTGAGTTGCAGCTCCTGAGTGTGATCTCTGGTCACTAGGCTGAATTATACCAGGTTGGCCCCATCTGTGGCTTGAAAAAAGCTACCGTCTGCGTTCCATGATTCTTGGGGGAACTTAAGGGATAGAAAATTAATTAAAGAACATTGATAAAACTGAGTTTTCTAGTAACACTGGACTAAAAGACTGAATGAGCAAAATGACAATACACTACACTCGCCAACAGTCAAGGTTCATATTCACAGAAATCTTGAGAGCAATCATTATTAAAACATGCAGGTATATTTTTTTTTCTCTTTTCACATAACGATTTCTCAGAATAAAACATGATTTTATTTTCATTTTTCACAGATTTCCTCATTAAAACACAAATAGATCTTCCCTAGTTCTATAAATGATGTTCTTAATTAATTTTTGTTTTATTTACATCAAACTTTTGATTAACAGTCATAACATCTCTTCATGTCTGTATTTGTAATAAATATAGAAGATCTTACCTTAAATTTCCATGCATACTACACTTGTGTTTCAAGCGGAGGACAAAGCTGTCGCCTGTCCTCCGCTCTCTTCGGGTATGACTGAGGTGTGTTCGTTTGCGCTTGCCGTTCCGACCTTGTGTTGTTGTTTATTTTCGTTTCCGGGCCACTGATAGTTTTGTAGTAAATGTTTTTTCCGGTGGGGGCACGATGAAAATATTTCCCTTCTTTTGTTGAGGCTTGGTTTTGTGTGTAGAATGAAGTATTTTTCTGCTGTGCAAAGGTTGCATCTGTTTGTTGCTGCCGAGTATGGCTGGGCTCTTTCGATTACAGCCCATGATAAGTGGTATGCGGTTTTAGATTCTTTAAGCTTCCATATTAATTCACTTAAAGTTGTGGCTGATTTCTTGTGGTTGAGTCAAAAGCTCGACGTGTGCTGATTGTATCGGGTTTTGAACTCATTTTCTGTGATTCCTATATAGGTGTCTTGTGTTTTCGAGGGTATCTGTTCCACAGTTGCCTTGTAGACCACTCCCCTTTGAAGACACTGGCCATTGAGTGGGCAAGATTGTTTATCCCTGCAGTTGCAAGTCTTGCCTTGTGATTCCTTTACTTTTGTAGACTCAAGGACTGTTTTATTGTGGTTAGAAATGATGTGTTTCATATTCTGCATGCAGCTGTAGCTTAGCTTTACAGTGTTTTTATTTAATATTTTGTGCAGCTTGTTGTTTGTTGGGAAGCACGTGTGGAGGAGTCCGAAAAACATTTTCCCGATGTTGGTGGCGATATTTACACTGAATGGGGGGTTGAACCAGATAATCTTTCTCTTTCGTATTCTCTTATTACTTTTTGCGTCTCTTTTTTCATTGGGTGGTGTATTTATTTCTCCAGTAGTGTGATTGTGGTTTCCTTTGGTGGCTTTTTCGTCCGGCTTATCGCTTTTGGTGTATTGTATTTGTTGTTTATGCCCGTTTGTCCGTAGTGCGGCATGATATGGCTTTGCTGCCTTGTTAAAAATATTAAAATTAGCGGAGTTGTTTGAGAGGGGGAATGCGATCCCTTTTGACAAGTTTTTAATGATGGGGGGTGGATGGTTGCTATCACGGTGGATATAGTTGATTTTGTTGTTCGGTTTTTGGTATGGTTGATATAGCCCCGTACTCAGATTGAGGGTGACGTCCAAAAAATATATATATATATATATATATATATATATATATATATAGAGAGAGAGAGAGAGAGAGAGAGAGAGAGAGATATGCCCTGCAAAAAAGGAATTAAAAGAGTAAAATTGTTTTTTGTTGGCTGTACTTCTCAGATGAAGTTAAAAGTCATTTTTTTTCTTCTTAATTGATCATGGCCAATTTGTTTAAATAATAATAGAAACAATTAACATTTTGAAACACCAAACTACAAAAGATGCAAAGCCATAAACTATTGATAAAGATGTAGTACCACAATCTAGACGGAGCACTAGATAAATCGATATATGTATATTGCTCTAACAAACATAATTATAAATTCGTCAGTGACTTGTTTTTATTGTTTTAAAAATATTTTGGTTAGTACAAGGATTTTTCCTGCATTACATTGCTTTCAATAACCATTTTTTAACCTTACGAATCAGAGAAAAGTAAAATTGCAGAGCAGGTCATGTATAGTTTGGCACATCTTCCCATCTCTCAAGTCAGTTTCTGAAGGTACATATGAGGATTTGCTCTCTGTATCCTCGAGTCCATGGAACAGTTGACTTCAAAGCCAACCTGCTGATAAAGTGTTCATTCAAAACATCTCTGGTACCTTTTTGTTTAGATTCATTTTATTACCTTACATGAGACATAAAAAGCCACAATATCAAATAAAACATGTTAGTTGACCATTGCGTTCCCCAATTGAAAATATTCTTACGGTTACCATTAAAACTAAAAAGATGTGATTGGCGATTTATAAATTCATAAAACTGTATCCTCTGAATACAGGTTTAATACTGCTTTTGTCCAGTCACATAGGGATGCTAGATAGCTAGAGCACCGAGGTCTGAGGTTTAGCTCTAGCTTGCACTTTCTAATGATGATGTTTGATCACATCGATGCACCCATATGCTAAGGCTTGACGGGAGCTTAAAAATCAAATCTGGCATCCCAAAAATGTCACATCAAAATATGTTATGTAACATGTATATCCTATATGGTACAAATTAGTTGAAGCAATATGCAGATACAATTGCTGAAAGCTTGATGCCAAGAAAGGAAATCTCCATGCACTTATATGCAGAAGAAAATGTTAGCATTGCGCTTGAATATAATAAGTCAGAGAGTGGTTAGCTCTATAGAAATTTTAGTTTGCTAAAAAAAAGTATTGCTAATAATCCACTCCCCCCTCCCCCATCCAAAAAAAAATAGTACAAATCGAATGCTGAAATGAACTTAAATGAAACTTTTGGAAAAATATCAAGCTCATGTCTTTTAAATGATGTTGCAAATCACAGCAGAAGCACTTTCACATTTTGATTATATATTTATCCCTATCTCTCTATCTCTCTCCCTTTAGATCGAAAGGGCGAAAAAAAAATTTTTTTTTCTTGAATAAAATTGACTTATTAACTTCTTTATGGGAAAAAAGGGCTATTTGAAGGATTGAAGCGGTGACTCTTTTTAATTAAAATTCAAGTGTTTGAATGAGTGTAAACATACACATAGCTCTAAAATTTTAATATAATTATCTTGTTTATGACTGTCAGAGTTTACAACACCAATGTTGATTACAATGTGGATTTGTTATCAAATCAAGGGAAGCTTCTTTTGTTTTTGTTTTGTTTTGGTTTTTTTTAAATAAAATTTATACCGTCTGGCTTGTTCCCTTTTGCCTAAAATTTAACTTGGCTTGCCATGCAATAATACCTTTGATTATTACTTCTTCTTCTACTTCTACTACTACTACCACCACTACCACTACCACTACTACTACTCCTACTCCTACTCCTCCGCCTCCGCCTCCTCCTCCTCCTCCTCCTCCTCCTACTACTACCACCACTACCACCCACTACCACCACCAATTCAATTTGTCTTTGCACCTTTGAATCAAACGTCTATCTAAAAAAATTTATAATACAGCTAAACAGGCTTAGGAGAGCAATAAGTGTTTTCAGCTTTTATTTGACATTTGGAATCATGACTGTAGTTGTACAATACTCGACAAAATGTACTTACATGTTCTTTAGCTTTTAAAATACACTTTCACAGTTTCTGTGTTCTCCATTTAGGCCTAGATTGCAGAATCACTAAGATAAATGATAATACTTATAGATGAGTAAAAAATTTAAACTGAGAATATCTTTGAAAATTTTCGCAAGAAATTTTGAAAAAAAATCTAAGGGATGGAATCATGCAAATTCGCCTCCTTATAATATTTTACGCAGTTACCTCCCCTGGCTCATTGCTTGAAATAATCGAATAATTCTTATGAGTGTTGAAACATGAAACTCTGGACAGCTGCAGTTTCGATCAAACTTCAAAGGCTGTCCAGAGATTGCAATGGAAATTATCTAAGATAAACTAGATCTACCCGTTACAGTAACTGTTTTTGAAGTCAATATTTTGTCTTGATCATAAGGCAAAGCATTTACATGTACTTTTTCTTATCCTTTTAGGAGCAGGTTGAAATTGTCTAACGTACCTTAAGGCTATCAGAGTTTTTTTTAACAGAGAATACAACAAGAAAATCTACTTCACTCACTTTGATAACAAGAACCTGTGAATCAGCTAAATGTTTACCAGCCTTGCTCAGTATTTATGTTAATCGAATATACATTTATTTAAATTTTCAGAAATCGAATCGACTAACAAACCATATCCACACGCATGATTTTCTGGCCGAAAGCAATCGGCGCATCTGTTGAAAATGGTAATCAATGATTATTATGATATTTAGGTTTATCGGGGTACTTTACATTGGACAAAAAATGAGGATAAGTGATTTTTTTTTTTAAAGGTTTGGGTGGCATATATTATGAACAAGATGTACTAGATACTACTCTATAATTCACGCATCGTACTTTTAAAAATGAGAATACTTAACTCAATGTTTTGAGTAATTAAGCTTGGTTTAACTGGCATTTTATTATGATAAGAATTATATGGGCAGTTCAACGGCTAATAATTTTCATCTTGCAGTCAACACAATATCGGCCAGAATGATACATTGATTGCATGAAAAGTTTGTCTGAAACTAGCGGACAGTAAGAGTAACAGTGCACACGGCTAGGAATTTTATATTAGGACCAATAAGGCTCAGTCGGTTGAGCGTTGGGTTATCAATATAAAGGTCCCGAGCTTGAATCCTGGTTTAGGCTATTCAGTGAATGGGGTGGGATCCCACCTAGACTGCCTTATCCTTGAGCTTGACGGGAACTTGTCAGAGAGTGAGAGATGAGAGTAGGGATGAGAAAACAAGGGCAGCAAGGGGTGGGGAGAGAGAGAGAGAGAGAGAGAGAGAGAGAGAGAGAGAGAGAGAGAGAGAGAGAGAGAGAGAGAGAGAGAGAGAGAGAGAGAGAGAGAGAGAGATAAAGAAAAAAGAAAGTGAGAAAATTTTTAAAAAATGAAGGGTTTAGTGACACAAAAATTAGTACTACTATAATAATAGATATCGAAGGCAAGAAAATACATCATAAACGATACAAAAATTGAGAAAAAGAGCAGAGGGGGTTGGGAGAAGACTACCAGTACCACAGAAAAAAAGGAGAGAGAAAGAAATGAGAGAGAGAGAGAGAGAGAGAGTGTCAGAGGAATGTAAAAATTAGTGCAACATATCGGAATGAGTTCACCTCAGTAAAACAGTAAAATTTACGACGTGCCTGAAAATCCCTGCCAAAGCTGTACCGCCGCAATTACTGCTGCTGCTACTACTTCTACCACTACTACTACCATTTCAGCTGCTACTACTACTTTCATCTCCACCGGCAGGATTTATCTTTCTTCCTTTTTTTTTTTTACACCCTTTCGCCGTAGCTATATGTTTAAAAAAAAAAATTCTCCTGCAACATATACAACTTCTTCATCCTTTGAAGACGTCTAAGTTGTCTCCGAGAAGTGCATAGCTGTTAGTTTCACAATGATGTTGGCTGACATGGAGAAAGTGTATAGTCTATAGCTGTTAATGTCACAATGATGTTGGCCGACATGCAGAAAGTGTATAGTCTATAGCTTTTAATGTCACAATGATGTTGGCTGACATGCAGAAAGTGTATAGTCTATAGCTGTTAGTTTCACAATGATGTTCGCTGACATGGAGAAAGTGTATAGTCTATAGCTGTTAGTTTCACAATGATGTTGGCTGACATGCAGAAAGTGTATAGTCTATAGCTGTTACTGTCACAATGATGTAGGCTGACATGGAGAAAGTGTATAGTCTATAGGTGTTAATGTCACAATGATGTAGGCCGACATGGAGAAAGTGTATAGTCTATAGGTGTTAATGTCACAATGATGTAGGCCGACATGGAGAAAGTGTATAGTCTATAGCTGCTGGTGTCACTATGATGTAGGCCGACATGGAGAAAGTGTATAGTCTATAGGTGTTAATGTCACAATGATGTAGGCCGACATGGAGAAAGTGTATAGTCTATAGGTGTTAATGTCACAATGATGTAGGCCGACATGGAGAAAGTGTATAGTCTATAGCTGCTAGTGTCACAATGATGTAGGCCGGGATTAGTGCAATTTGGCCGAGTGGAATCACAGATTGCTCTAATCACAACCTGGCATGGAGTGACTGGCTGTCGGTCTCAGCGTCTCTTTGAGAGTTGACATGAAACTTTCAATCAATATCAAATCAGCCTCGTTGTAATCACCAAGATAGAGGTAAGCTTACATGAAGCCATTAGACTAGGAAACGGGGAAGACCGTAACATTTACATGATTGTATAAGGACGACGGCGATTATGATGGTGGTGATGATGACGATGTCGATGCTGGTGGTGACGATGATGCTGATTAATGAAGATGATTACAGTGATGGTGGTGACAATGATGATGATTACAGTGATGGTGGTGATAATGATGATGATTATGGTGGTGGTGGTGACGATGATGATATTGATGATGGTGTTGTTGGTGATGATGATGATGATGATGATGATGAAGATGATGTTGAATAATGCTGTTGACAACGTTGTTGGTGATAATGGTGATAATCTTTAATGATGTTCGTGATAATATTGATCATGGTGTTGTTGACGATGATGGTGAAGAAGCTGAATAATGATGATGGTGTTGTTTACGATAATGAAGCTGAAGCTGATGCTGAATAATGATGATGACGATGTTGAATGATGATGACGTTGATAAAAATAAAATTTATATGACAAGCAATAAAAGATTCTTGTGGTTAATCCTGGCACTAGTAAAACATAAAACAAAAGAATATCCTAACAAAGGTGCTAACTTAAAACACCCATTCCGGGATCTAAGCTGGTGAGCCCTGGGCGCTGAGAGCCCTAGCAGGCCGGGACGAGTGCAATTGGATCTGTTACAGCCAGGCTTGCAAACATCACAGCCTGCCAGGACTGGGCTGCTTCATGGTGCGCAAAAACAGTGGAGATTTCCGATGGGTGGTGCGCAAGCGAAGACGTAAAAAGGTGTGGTATTAGTGATGGTGGTGTTTGTGGAAAAAAATTGGTGTTTAGAAGCAGTACCAAGGTCAAGCAGACGTGGTTGTGGTGATGGTGGTTGTAAGTAAGCAAAATTAATGTAAACAGTATTGAGAAACTTATGCATTAAGTAGTGACAGCAAATAACAACAAAACAAATGTTAACGTAAAAAAAAAGAAAGAAAGAAAAAGAAGAAGAAGAAGAAGAGATACTTTAAATAACTGCCCAAAGACTCCAATCAAGTGTAGTAATTAATGAATTCTAGATTGAAACTCTACAAAGTCGGATTTAACGTTCTTGCTTTTTTTTTTTTTCCCGTGCGCGATAATTATGTGACGTGTTCAGATTTTGGATGGTCACGATACAACAATATATTTGTATGAAAAAAAAAATTCCGCACTTCATAATACATGTAAAACAAGCTACTTCGCACCTTAACAAAACTTCAATTTCCAAGACCATACATAAAATGTGTTGTTGATTTATGCCTCTTCTTACCTAATTCTATTTCTTCAAAACAAAAAAATGAAAGGCAGTTCAAGTATACAAGATGATTTTCAAATCCTTCTGATGAGCGTAGTGGTGAAAATTCAAAACTGTTCCTAATTAGGAACATTCCTTTTCAGATAGGCTTATGTAAAATAAATGAGCACTTAATGCGGGAATTCAAAGCCTTCTGATAAGCGATTGAACAAATCTTTTAAAAGATATTTTATTTTATTTTTAGCTGCTTTACCTTGTTATACATGAATAATCAATATTGCTCGCGTATACAATTAAAATCCTGTGAGCGAATACCATTTTAACATGCGAGGAATTGTTACAAACTGCCTCTCTGAACGATCTAAGAAAAGCGTTTATTTTTCAAGTTATCCTTGTCTTCGGGATGTTTGGCATAATAATAATAATAATAATAATAATAATAATAATAATAATAATAATAATAATAATAATAATTGATAAGCACATGGGACACCGTTACGAAACATAAAACTGATAACTTCAAACTCAAAGTTTTTCTTACGGTTTTAAGGGTTTTAAACCTTAAGAAAGGCCATGCTCTAAGGTCAAATGATGATGAAGTGAAATTTGCGAGTTTTGTTCTATTTGTGCAAATACATGTAGGCCCAATGCGTTTTGAGGTAGATCTAGATTTATCAGCTTGTGAGTAAGAGCAGGTGATCCGCGCTAGAAGAAGTGTTTATTTAATAGAGACTTTAATCAGCGTTTAGTTAAATGCATCCAGTTCTAGTTGCGAGGTGGGTTTTAAACTAAAAAACTATTCTACAGACAAAAAGTTTCAATACGACCCTGATCTAGTCCAATCAAACAGGCCTTACCTACAATCAAGATCAAAACAGATCTAAATCCGTTTTTGGTTCGCAAAAATAGTATAACACGTGCAGTAGGCTATATATCATTATGCATTGAAAAGTTATACGTAGACCTAGATCTAGATCTACTTCCTTTTTTAAGTTGGAAAAGTCATGCTGTAAAAATATTCAAACTTACATTTTTTTTTCTCGTGAAAGTTATTGCCAATATGCTATATATCTTATTTTTTTTTTCTAAGAACACACCAACTATGTCACGACCGTGTGACCTATGACTTCAAATGGTTCCGTCTGAAAGTGCTACCGTACTTTGTATTTAAAATAATGAACCTACAAACAAAAAAATAATTAGCCTAAACATCTAGATCTCATTTAGATCTAGATCTATACCTTGTCGCGAAGCCTGCTTCAAAATGAACGCTCCAATGACTGCAATTATCACTTTTCCAAATGAATCAATACATTAAGGTGAACTAGAACTAGATTCTAGATCTAGGTCTAGCACGCTATGCTGAACTTGACAACTAAGTCCGCAAAAGATTTATCCGGATCTGAAGCGACTGCGTAGTGCGTAGAAAGAGGGGGACATGAGCAACAGTACTTCTTACACACCATTCAACGTCCCCTAAGTCTTATCATACAGTTGGCTTGGATTAAATGACCGCCTAAGAAAGGCTGAGAGGAGCGAAGTTGATAGAAAGACAGCACGAATTGCACATGTGATATCTAGACTACGGTAGCCCTGATTTTGTAGGGGTCTCAGGGGAAAAGGGGAAAAATGGATTCTGTGCTTCAATGCGCACGGCATGGCACAAGAACTGAAAGCCACGCTGTGACTTACGAACATGTAGAATTATTCAATAAATAAAGTAAAGGAGGAATATGTGAACCCGAGGTGAAGGCTTACTATAAAAATAGCGAAAACATCTAACAGTAACAATCTACTCAACAATATCATAAGGTCTGATCTGTTCTGAATAAGAAGGGCATTTATTGGGTGTCTTTAGGTAAGGGGTCTTTCGTCTTATTTGTCGGTCTCGAGCTAGATCTAGGTTTGTGGTTGATTTTTCTTTACTACTTATTTCATTATTTTCAGTCACATGCATCTTTAGATCCTTAGATCTAGCTTCGTCTGTCTCAGCCTCTAACGTGGTTTGACTGCTTTATTTATTTCTATATTCATTTAGGTAAGGGGGTAATTGAAAGTGAGCGAGAAATTCTTTACTTACATGAGTAATGTGGATGTAGGGTAGCCAATGAAGTGAATTCGATTGTTCTTGCTTGATATAACCTGTGGTTTGTCTAAAAAACTGCAATCTCAAGCCGCTTTTTTTTTTAAACTTAAGCCTCTGTCGGGCAAAGCAAAAAATGGGAAAAAAGGTCCATTGCGGATATCTGGATACATGCGTTTTACAAGAAAATCATATTGCAAAAATCATACAAACTACTTACAGGTTTTAAAATGTTTATATTAAGGCAAAGATAGGCAAGACTGGGGTGAGAGGGTGGTAACAGAGCTAGAGAAGTTAACATTCTATAATATGAACAAGTTGGCGAAATGGCGAGAAAAGTAAAAGCGTACTTGGATTTATGCTAGTGGAATATAAAGGTCTTCGAGAGAATAACTAATTCTAGTAATCTATTTTCTGATTATCTTCGTTATCTTGAAAGCACGCAAGCTAGCTTGTCGGTTTAAGATCGAGGGCCGGGGAATAGGAATAACAATACATGTAGTTATACTACTACGTTGAGTGTCAAAATCAGCGGCGCCAACACTGAAGAACCCTTTCTCACAAACATAGGCACCCCTCAAGGAGACAGCCTAAGTCCAGTACTTTTCATCATCTATCTTGAACAAGCACTGAAAAATGTGAGATCAAAGCTCGACAGCCCATCAAACACAACAGAGGCACATCTTCCTAATGAGATAGCATATGCTGACGACATAGACTTTATTGGCAACCAACCAGTGAATGTGAAAAAAATAGAAGAAACACTCAAAGTTCACAAACTCAAAGTCAATGTAGACAAAACGGAGCACACCTCAGTAAGAAAACATTCAGAGGAATGGAAAACATCAAAGAAAGTGGGTTCACTGCTTGGCAGTAAAGAAGACATAGAACACAGAAAACACCTATCAAACATAGCATTGAACAAGATGGAACAGATATGGCACAAAGCGGACAAAACCAAGCAGCGCACAAGAATTAAGCTATATAACACCTTAGTGAGGTCAGTTCTGTTATACAATTGCGGCACATGGGCACTGACCAAAACAGACGAAGAAAAGTTGGACTCTTTCCATCGAAAGCAGCTGCACAGGGTTCTGGGAATTCGATACCCAACAAAAATTTCAAATAAGTCCCTCTACAAAAAATGTGAACAAACCCCAATCTCTTTGGAAGTGTTGCAAGCAAGGTGGAGGCTGTTCGGTCATGTACTTAGGCGAGAACCATCGATCCCAACAAAGCTATGGCATTCTATCTCCACGACAATGCCAAGCGAGCCAGGGGTAGGCCGATCACCACACTCCCAATGACTCTCAATAACGATCTCAAGATACTGCAAAATCGGAGCATCTCTCTCACATCACAAAAAGACCTGGAAACAATAAGAAAGATTGCAGAAAGAAGACAAGAATGGACTACCTTCACCGCAGACATAAAGAAGGCTGCCGAAGCTGCGAGGTCGGACGACACTCCTAGCGGAAGGCCTTAATAATAATAATATACTACTACTACTACTACTACTACTACTACTACTACTACTACTACTACTACTACTACTACTACTACTACTACTACTACTACTAATAATAATAATAATAATAATAATAATAATAATTGTAATATTAATATTGGGGTGAAGTTGAAAGACTTGAAAAGATGTGTACACTTGAATCCTAACAAAAGAAATATAGGCCTACTTGCCGGCAGTGATGGAGCAGCTGCATACCTATTAAGAGCATTAATCATTGAATGAAAGAAGTTTCTGTAGGCCTACACAAGGCTATGTGGTTGTATATTTTCAGTCTCCACCAAGCAGTGGCAAGTCAAACGAGGGCTTGATATAATTACTAAACATGCCGAGCCAGCAATAACAAGAAAGCAAAAATCAATTGTTAACAGCGTTTTTGTTTTCAGTGAAAATTGGAAATCGGTGAGAAGAAAATTCATATTAGATTTAACCTGTAAAGCTAAACCATTAGGTAAATGATTAACTATAAGATGCACTGAGGCTTTGAATAAAGGCCTTATAAAATGTGCTCTGTCCAATTATGATCCAAGTACATATTTCGATTACAAATGTTCACCCCAACTTGAGAGATCGTGAATTCGTAGAATTTGAGTTAAATAAGTGAAGAACTAGGAAATCGAAAGTGAAAATATTCATCCGTTCTTACCTGTAGAAGATCAAGCTTCATAATTCATATGAAAAATAAGCCCCATGCCAGATAATTAGTAAAAAAAAAAATCACACCACAACTGCCCAAATTTGAATGGTCTCTCTGTTCCTCTCAGATTTGAAATGCAAAAAAAAAAAAAAATTAAAAAAACGGGATTTTCCATTTGACTAGGCCACACGGCGCACGCAGTCCTCTGACATGGTGATTCCCCAAGCACACACCTGTAGCTTGTGTAGGCTCCTATATTTTAAAGAAAGAGTTGCCTTGACTGCGCACCAAACGAATGCCAAAACCCCTTGAGCGTCGCACAGACGAATGACAGAGCGCGCACGCCCCACCCTGTGTTCTTAGCACCGTAAAAATGTCCTTTGAGGCAAGACCTTGTCCGGACGACTAGCCGAGCCCACAACACACTAGGGCCCCATGGTAGTAGCTGGTAGCAGCAACTTTACTATTGAATGGCAACAAACACACACGGTTGACTGGTTGCTTGGCTGAACGCTTCACAGTTCACACCAGCTAGCCGTGTGGGGAAAAAAAAGGACAAGAAATAGGATTTGTCCAACTTCTGAGACGATCAAGTATTTACGCAGCCGCCAACTCTCCACCGCCCCCCTCCCCAATTTTTGTAGCTTGAACTGGACACCTTGACACTAGCGTGTTTGCAACGGGCTCTATGATGGCAGGTGTCGAAGCAAGCTTTCCCCTTTAGATGTCAGAAACTTAGGAGGACATGGATGCACAAGCATTCAATGTCTCTACAAGAACAGTACATTAATCTTTAAAATAAAGGAAAAGTTACATGCTTAACTTCATAATTTCATACAAACAGTAGTAGCACCATGTCATAGTCTATCTAAAAATTTTGAAAAAGTTGAGGAATTCTGATTCTCAGTGTATAAACCAAAAGTGAATCATACTGCATGAACAACGAAAGATAGGCTCTACGTTAAAAGAGAGAGAGAGAGAGAGAGAGAGAGAGAGAGAGAGAGAGAGAGAGAGAGAGAGAGAGAGAGAGAGAGAGAGAGAGAGAGAGAGAGTTTGTATTTAATGACCTGTCTAGCTAAAACCATGAGTTATGGTGACATGTTTGTACAATATTACCCATAAAAAGTGTCGAAATACACGAGGTAACCTGTGGTTCTTATCGTCAGGGCAAAGCAATAAATACATTGGGTGCGCACTATCGAGGCATAAATACAATAGGTGCGCACTATCAAAGCATAAATACAATGGGTGCGCACTATCTAAGCATAAATGCAATGGGTGTGCATTATCTAAGCATAAATACAATAGGTGCGCACTATCTAAGCATAAATACAATGGGTGCGCACTATCTAAGAACAATACAGATCAACTTTATCACATCTGAGCTGCTACTTAATGTCACTTGTTATAGTACATGTCCCGGTACTCACGATACGTGGCATTCATTCGATGAAACATTTTCTTCAATAACTTTTGATTTTCTACAAAGCATTAAGTTATTGCTTTATTCGGTCTCTGAAAGTTCACAAATAAAAAGTAGGCCTAGATAAAATTCCTTCTCTTTTGTTATGAAGCACGTTATCGAAAATATTTCCACTAATTTCGGACATCGGAAATGGAATTAAGATTCATAAAAGTTTTGTTTTAATGTTCTACTTTTTTTTTTTTTTTTGGGGGGGGGGGGGGGGTTTTTTTAAGAAAAAACATGCTCAAACAAGTTAAATGTGTGTTGTGTACGCCTAGAGGCTGGGGAGTGGTAATGATTTTTTGCTCATGTATACGGAGATTTCCGTTACGTCACAGCATTAACGGTCCATGGGTTTCCCCCCGCAGGCTAGGTACATGCGCACAAGCACATAATACTGGTGAAACCTAGCGGAATAGTCCAACATCTCTAGGCTAAAGAAGAGGAAAGTGACGATACATTACGAGCTTCATGTATCGAGGTTGAACCATCCAATCAGACACGAGCAGCCTATGATACTTACCAGTCTGTAAGTGTAACTATACTTGCCCTCACTGGCTTGCGGTAGATTCTCTTGAATTGAAATTAAAGCAATACAGATGATGTAGGCGGAGAGAAATTCGCCCTTCCAAGATGAATCCATCGGATTTTCTGAAAACGAATAGAGAAAATTTGATTGTAAATGTTTCAGTCGTTTGTTTGTTTTTTGTTTTGTTTTTCGTTTGTTTGTTTGTTTGTTTTTGTTTTTCATAAGCCTGTAATTATCTTAGCGTGAGATGTTTGGTGAAAAACTCCACTTGACGGACCATACATTCCATCTTCTGATCGAGGTGATGGTGAACCTGGACTCCCAAGTTAAACCCTCGGAAAGACCTTCCCAGGTCTATACAGTCAAGTAGAAGAACTGGAATCGTTACTTTGTAGCACTTGTTCAAAACGGAGGTAAAGGTCTTGGAGAGACCTCCTCTCTGAGGTGTGGCTGACATGATATTTATCCTCTTGAGCAAGGCACCTGAAATCAGGGATAGTTGGCTCCTGAAATCAGGGATAGTTGGCTCCTGAAATCAGGGATAGTTGGCTCCTGAAATCAGGGATAGTTGGCTCCTGAAATCAGGGATAGTTGGCTCCTGAAATCAGGGATAGTTGGCTCCTGAAATCAGGGATAGTTGGCTCCTGAAATCAGGGATAGTTGGCTCCTGAAATCAGGGACAGTTGGCTCCTGATATCAGGGATAGTTGGCTCCTGATATCAGGGATAGTTGGCTCCTGAAATCAGGGACAGTTGGCACCTGAAATCAGGGACAGTTGGCTCCTGAAATCAGGGATAGTTGGCTCCTGAAATCAGGGACAGTTGGCTCCTGAAATCAGGGATAGTTATCTCCGGCCCCCATATGACTTGGTTTGAAGCTCTGAAGGGGATCTGTACATTAATTTGACCCAAACAACACTCAGAACTAGATGAGTACCCGTAACGACGTAACGAATCAAACCCAAAGCATGGCTAATGGATGAACAAACTCACACAGAGCGTTCAGCCCGTTCCACGCAAGTAAACCTCGGATAAATAGAATGACCGGTTAACTCGACACTCTTCGAGGGCCTGATTAAATATTATTTACAGTTACAATGGCCACAGCCTTTTAACCCAAAATTCTAATAAACCGAACAGAACAATCGTTTATTTTACAAAACACTCTGATCCAACTATTTATAATGCGCCCCCTAGATAAAAGAAAAGAAAATAATCTTTTTTCTTCATGTTACATTTAAAATATTCCTATCATTTTATACTTTCAAAGCCGGACCCAACTTCAATCGATGATCTAATCTCGATGACATTGAAAGTGGCTGAAGATGACGATAGAGACGATGATGGCAATAAAATAATAGATATATACTGACTCCTGGATTTAGCCAGGAGCGATAAAGAAAAGATGAGAGAGAGAGAGAGAGAGAGAGAGAGAGAGAGAGAGAGAGAGAGAGAGGGAGGGGGGTGGGTAGAGCAGTGAAGTAGTACAAGGTTACACTCTCACAAGGCAAGAAAATAGAATCAGGCCTTTAAACTTAGAATTCCTGAATCTCCAATGGCAAATCAAGAGGTTTAAGACAACTTCTGCGAGCGTCTCTCCCTCTCTCTCTCCCTTGACCATTTGCAACGGGCGCTGTGGACACAGATGACCGGAAGTGGACAGTGTGGCGTGACCGCTACCCGCAGTACGGCCGGGACAAGTGCAATACAAAGTTGATCCTGCAGGCCACGGCGCGGGTCAGAGGTCAAGCTTTCGTGCATTGCACTTATCACAACCGAACTGAGGGAGGGTTGGTCGTCTGCTGGAGGAATCGAGTCGATTTGGTTGATGGTATAAGACAATGGGGTGGATGATGTGATTTCATGGAGCGAGATGGTTTAATAAGGCATTGGATTTTAGTAGATTGGAGGGGCGATCTGGTGGAGTCAGATGGAAAAAGATAATGAACTGTGGTGGAAGTGGATGAGTGACCTGATGGAGTGAGTGAGATGGGAGTGGATGAGTGATCTTGTGGAGTGAGTGAGATAGAAGTGGATGAGTGATCTGGTGGAGTGAGTGAGATAGAAGTGGATGAGTGATCTTGTGGAGTGAGTGAGATAGAAGTGGATGAGTGATCTTGTGGAGTGAGTGAGATAGAAGTGGATGAGTGATCTTGTGGAGTGAGTGAGATGGAAGTGGATGAGTGACCTTGTGGAGTGAGTGAGATGGAAGTGGATGAGTGACCTGATGGAGTGAGTGAGATAGAAGTGGATGAGTGATCTGGTGGAGTGAGTGAGATAGAAGTGGATGAGTGATCTTGTGGAGTGAGTGAGATAGAAGTGGATGAGTGATCTTGTGGAGTGAGTGAGATAGAAGTGGATGAGTGATCTTGTGGAGTGAGTGAGATAGAAGTGGATGAGTGATCTTGTGGAGTGAGTGAGATAGAAGTGGATGAGTGATCTTGTGGAGTGAGTGAGATGGAAGTGGATGAGTGATCTTGTGGAGTGAGTGAGATGTAAGTGGATGAGTGATCTTGTGGAGTGAGTGAGATAGAAGTGGATGAGTGATCTGGTGGAGTGAGTGAGATGGAAGTGGATGAGTGATCTTGTGGAGTGAGTGAGATAGAAGTGGATGAGTGATCTGGTGGAGTGAGTGAGATAGAAGTGGATGAGTGATCTGGTGGAGTGAGTGAGGTGTAAGTGGATGAGTGATCTGGTGGAGTGAGTGAGGTGTAAGTGGATGAGTGATCTTGTGGAGAGAGTGAGATAGAAGTGGATGAGTGATCTTGTGGATTGAAAGGATGAGGTAATGCAATGATGTGAACATGATTGAGTGATCTTGTGGAGTGAGTGAGATGGAAGTGGATGAGTGATCTGGTGGAGTGAGTGAGGTGTAAGTGGATGAGTGATCTGGTGGATTGAATTGAAAGGATGAGGTAATGCAATGATGTGAACATGGTTGAGTGATCTGGTGGATTGAGTTGAAAGGGTGAGGTAATGGAATGAGGTGAACATGGATGAGTGAGATTTTGAAATGAGGCATATCCCTTAGAATATCAATATCATGTGATGACGTGAAAATGGCCCAGGAATGAGAGCACAATGGTGGAGATGGACAGGCAATACATGTATGGAAGGCAGAAACCGTACTGCGACTTCCAAACAGTAATTCATGTAGTAATAATCTGAAAACTTGGTAAGTCAAGTTGAGGGGTTCCTTGAAGGCCTAATATACCAGATAGAACGATAGTGGAAGTACAAGTCTGAGCCTTGAAGTGTAGTGGTCAAAAGTGGAAGAGTCATAATGTTGAGTGAAGATTTGGGCTGGTTCAAAGACTAATTACTTATAAGCTGACTGTAGCCTCATGTTTAGGATAAAATGGATGAACCATATCAATAAAAACAGCTAGAATGATAAACACTATACTAAATCAGACTGATATTTTAACGAATGCATTCTAGGGGCAATAAAGTTTTATGTAAAGTGTACAAAATATGGATTTCCACGAATTTAAGTGTGATGCCATGTATTCCGAAAAGTGCAGTCACCTGTGCCATAGTGAGATGAACAGATCAGGATTCCTGGAATTTTGTGTGGAAGAGATTGAAATGGCTACATTGATCTAGATCTAATCTAGATCAAAATCTGGGAATTATAAACAAAGCAGGTGACCTTTTTAAAAACATCAACATAACCAGTTGCAGATTATTTAGAGAAGGGGGGGGGGGAAAGGGTGGGGAGAGAGAAAGAGAGAAGGGGGGAGGGCAGGGGGGGGAGAGAGAGAGAGAGAGAGAGAGAGAGAGAGAGAGAGAGAGAGAGAGAGAGAGAGAGAGAGAGAGAGAGAGAGAGAGAGAGAATCATAAAGGCAAACACAAAAAGGGGCGAGGGGCCTTCCAAGTTTCTAGTAAGAACCATGGATATGATTCCCAGACTAAAGTTGGGCTCTTGGAATATAAAATTAAACATGGCATTTTCTAATTTCAATTGCTAGGGATAACACAAGATGTATCTACTTAGGTTTTGTTGTGTTATTTCATGTAATTATAAATCTAATCCGTCCATCGAATCAAGATGATCCGGCCAATCTTTCAAAATGTCAAATTTACTAACCTGTAGGTCAGGAAGGAGCTGAAAAGCTCTCAACTTACCTACTGACAGTAAGGGACTTGAACCCACAAAAGAAGAAGGTCCTTGGGCATATCAAGGCAGACGCTTTATCCATACATCCACCGGCGCTTTGGTGACACTGGATCTACGTCTTGATTTATAATCTAGGCTATTTCTAAAATGCGTAGAAATAAAGCACACGATTTAGAGCTAGATCTAGATACATAATGCAGCTATTCTAGATTCTGGTTCTAAATGTAGCACTAATGTCTATGGAGCTTTTGATTTGAGACGCTCTTACTATCTTTGGAGTAGGCCTAAACATTATTTTCCAATGTGTCCATAGTAGCAACTAGATCTAGATATCTAGATCTAGTTCGCAGCAGCAGAAAAATTTCTCAATACTTGTGAGACATTGCTGTCAGTGATCCACAGCGCACAGACGCACACCATAAACCTTGAAACTTTTATCAATAGACCGGAAGTTGGGATAAAGGCAGACGGGGGAAAAATGCAGAGGAAGAAAAATTCCAGCACAGGAACATAATTAAGCTTGGCTTTAATGTCTAAATATAGATTAGATGTAACAAAAGTTACAAGGCTTTGCAAAGTTATATCTAGATCTGGATCTATAATTTCCCCAAGTTTTGAAAGAAATTTTAAACTGAACAGAAAAGAAGAGTTTTATCGATTGTTTCCCAAGCGAAAAAGTAGCCTACCTTAAAAACACGCGTCTCTACTTCTTTAGATCCAGGCAATTTCGAAATCAAACTCTACGCACCAGAAAGTGTCAAATTTCATCGGCCAACGGCAGTGTGCTATGACGGTAGATCTAGATCTAGATAGATCTATCTCTATATATATCAAGCAATGCCTGGTCTTCAACCAGCACTGGTTTCACTTTCAGTCAGTCCTCTGGCACACCATACCTTATTGTAATGCCAGCACGCACAGCTCAGTCTGTGACACGCATAAAAATCTAAGGGACCACGAAACCCCCTAGCCTAGCTCTCCATTGTCACCTCTGGTGTGTTTGGCGAAGGTGGTGAAGACACGGTAGGGAGGGAAAGCACTTGTGTATGTGTGTGTGTCTATGTAAAAGGAAGAGGGGAGTGAGGAGGGAGTCCTTTCCTCAGCTTCTCGTGGACCATGCAGTGGCAGGCGTGCCAGGTAAGGAAAGTACAAAATGTGCAAACCTAAAGCAGAGCTAGGGCTAGGGGAAGAGAGACAGGGAGAAAAGATCTAGAAGTCTGTGGGTGGGACAGTTTGTTTGCAAATCACCTCAATGCCGTGTTCAGGGGCAACGAAACTTGGTTATAACATATTGCACATTCTCAAACTTTCTGTTTGTGTACCCTGCACTCCTGCAGCTCTCTAACAGAGGGCCAGGTCTACCACTAGCTGTGGAAACAAGGCCCGGCTTTATCAGGTTTATTTCTCACTGGTGTCCTGTGGTTTCAGAGGGTATTCAGTTTGGACATTTATGTGCTGCTTTGGGTCATCTTGTCCTGTTTATAAACTACCCCCTCGCTTCTACGTCTTTTCTTCTCTCTCTCTCTCTCTCTCTCTCTCTCTCTCTCTCTCTCTCTCTCTCTCTCTCTCTCTCTCTCTCTCTCTCTCTCTCTCTCTCTCTCTCTCTCTCTCTCTCTTTCTCTCTCTCTCTATCTATCTATCTATCTCTCTTCTTCTTCTTCTTCTTCTTCTTCTTCTTCTTCTTCTTCTTCTTCTTCTTCTCCTTCCTCATTTTTTCCTTCTCTTCTTTCTCTTCCTTTCTCAGTTTTAATTCACTTTTTCTCTCTTCTGCATTTTCTTTTTTTTTTTTTTTTTTCGTATTCTAATTCTATCTATTACGCTTCATGCGTTTCACGCCCATACTTTTCATGATAGAAAAATGACAAAATTAGAATGTGTGTGAGGATAGAGGGAGGGGGGGGGGGGGGGGAATAACGAATCGAACGGAGTGTGGAAAATAGAGAGAGAAGAGAGTGAGTGAAGAAAAGGCGGGAATAATAGAGATTTGACTAGGCCCACAATTTTAGAAGGGAAAAAAAACGAGTTTTTTTTTAATTGGAATAAAGATCAATATTTCAAAAAATATTCAAAAAAATAATTCCCCAAAGAAGCATTCATGCTTGAAAGGTGTAAATTTGATATTCAACCCGAATCGATTTTATGCAAATCTCGCTGGCTGTAGCACAGAGGTAGAGTTTTTATTATCCGAAATGAGTCCCACAAGTCCCAGGTCCTGACAGTTTTAAGTTGCCGAGACTTGCCGCTTCACAAGAATCGGTTTTCATTGCTGAAAGATTTGAAGTTTTTTTCATGGCGATTTTGGGCATTCTTCAAGCGAGTTCTGTGTTGGCGCTTTCTAGAGGTTATGCAAAAAAGTTGTAACTATAGAATCATGCATGCAGAGGTGTGTGTTGTATTTACCTTGGGTAGATGATGATACGCTGTATACAGCGTGACGGTTGGTCTCAGGTGCCACTGTTGTTACTATAGAATCATGCATGCAGAGGTGTGTGTTGTATTTACCTTGGGTAGATGATGATACGCTATATACAGCGTGACGGTTGGTCTCAGGTGCCACTGTTGTTACTATAGAATCATGCATGCAGAGGTGTGTGTTGTATTTACCTTGGGTAGATGATGATACGCTATATACAGCGTGACGGTTGGTCTCAGGTGCCACTGTTGTTACTATAGAATCATGCATGCAGAGGTGTGTGTTGTATTTACCTTGGGTAGATGATGATACGCTATATACAGCGTGACGGTTGGTCTCAGGTGCCACTATTGTTACTATAGAATCATGCATGCAGAGGTGTGTGTTGTATTTACCTTGGGTAGATGATGATACGCTATATACAGCGTGACGGTTGGTCTCAGGTGCCACTGTTGTTACTATAGAATCATGCATGCAGAGGTGTGTGTTGTATTTACCTTGGGTAGATGATGATACGCTATATACAGCGTGACGGTTGGTCTCAGGTGCCACTGTTGTTACTATAGAATCATGCATGCAGAGGTGTGTGTTGTATTTACCTTGGGTAGATGATGATACGCTGTATACAGCGTGACGGTTGGTCTCAGGTGCCATTCTTGAAACAGCAGTGAGAGGTGGATCGACACGATAAGATAAGGCTAGAGAGGGGTATGGGGAAGGTTCAGGTATAGAGAAGATAGAGGAAGACATAGACATAGGATGAAAGAAAAAGAGAGAAAGAGAGAGAGAGAGAAAGAGACAGACATAAAATGAAAGAACAAGAGAAAATGAAAGAGAGAGAGAGAGAGACAGGCAGAGAGAAAGAGACGGACATAAAATGAAAGAGAGAGAGAGAGAGAGAGACAGAGACAGCCAGAGAGAAAGAGACGGACATAAAATGAAAGAGCAAGAGAAAATGAAAGAGAGAGAGAGAGAGAGAGAGAGAGAGAGAGAGAGAGAGAGAGAGAGAGAGAGAGAGAGACAGGCAGAGAGAAAGAGACGGACATAAAATGAAAGAGAGAGAGAGAGAGAGAGAGAGAGAGAGAGAGAGAGAGAGAGAGAGAGAGACAGGCAGAGAGAAAGAGACGGACATAAAATGAAAGAGAGAGAGAGAGACAGGCAGAGAGAAAGAGACGGACATAAAATGAAAGAGAGAGAGAGAGAGAGAGAGAGAGAGAGACAGCCAGAGAGAAAGAGACGGACATAAAATGAAAGAGCAAGAGAAAATGAAAGAGAGAGAGAGAGAGAGAGAGAGAGAGAGAGAGAGAGAGAGACAGTCAGAGAGAGAGAGACTGACATAAAAAGAGAGAGAGAGAGAGAGAGAGAGAGAGAGAGAGAGAGAGAGAGAGAGAGAGAGACAGGCAGAGAGAAAGAGACGGACATAAAATGAAAGAGAGAGAGAGAGAGGGGGGAGGGAGAGAGAGAGAGAGAGAGAGGCAGAGAGAAAGAGACGGACATAAAATGAAAGATAGAGAGAGATAGAAAAAGACTGACATTAAATGAAAGAGAGAGAGAGAGAGAAAGAAAGGAGAGACAGACATACAATGAAAGAGAGAGAGAGAGAGAGAGAGAGAGAAAGAGGCAGACAGACAGACAGACAACACAGAGATAGACAGACTTACAGAAGGAGTCGAGAGAGAAGAATGTACAGAGAGATAGAGAGAGACGAGAGAACAAAGAAAAATGGAAGAACGAGAAGAAGAGAGACAAACGGTGAGACAGACAGTAGGACATAGGACAGTAGGACATAGGACATAATTCGAGAGTTTGAAATTAATTTGGATCCTTCTAGCTCCAACGTTTCAAGATCTTCACCAGCGCTCCACATTGACTTTTTTAATTTTTTTTTTTTTTTTTTTTTTGTTTGTTTTGTATGCCCGTCGTTCTGTTAGAATAGCCAGCTGCAGTGTTATCGTGTTTCCAAATACACGTACCACCCCTGTCTCTTAATCCCACCCCATAAATAAGATTGATTTTTTTTTTTTCGAAAAAGAAAAGAAATTAAAAAAAAAATAATAAAAGAAATTTATATTAAAAAATGTGGGCATTGAGGCAAAACGTTCGCCCAATAGCATGATTATAATTATTGAATCTTTCGAGATGTAGATCTATAGATCTACCAATGCAAGACCTATAAAAAAACCTAACGAAAAACAAAACTAAATTCAACACACACAAAAAAAGACGTAAATAAAGGGATTAAGATTGTCGTAATTTACAACGGAAAAGCAAATTCATTATTTCGGTAGCACGAAATAATCTCGTCTAATTATTCATGTCTCCTAAGTCTCAGAATGATGAGTAGAAAGAACATTTTGAGCAAGATCCTTACAGACTTATGAGACGAAAGAAAAACAACACATTAAACAAGGCAGTAGAAATTTGAGCCGGTTGTGGTGACCAAAAGATCAAATAATTTCTCGGATCGAAATTTGATATTAAATTCGGTGGTATGTTGGGAAATGAATATTTTAACCGGATAAAAATTTATCGAGCTGTAGCAGACTTAGAAAGAAACTGGGGACGCATGATATTTACTTCGTTGGCGGTGTTATTTAAAGGAGATGGATTTATTAAAGAAGAGCAAACACGTGATACGTGAAACACCAATGAAAACGGCGGAGAGAGAGAAGTGATGCTATATTTTCGGTTACAACCGAAAGAGAGAGAGAGAGAGAGAGAGAGAGAGAGAGAGAGAGAGAGGGAGAGAGAGAGAGAGAGAGAGAGAGAGAGAGAGAGAGAGAGAGAGAGAGAGAGAGAGAGAGAGGCAGATAGACAGACAGACAGAGAGAGAGACAGAGAAAGAGACACACAGAGACAGACAGACAGGCTGGCTGACAGAGAGGGGTAGAGAGAGAAGTTTAGAGACAGAGAAAGGAATTGAAAGGAATCAGAAAGTGATAGAGTTACGGAGAAATGGTAACTGAAGGAAGAAGTTCATGTGCAAAAAGAATATAAAGCAAGACCGAAAAAAATAGAGAAAAATGCGAGAGAGGAACTAGAGTAGAGAAGGTACATTGTAGATAGATAAGAAGAGAGGAAAGAAGGAGCGACAGAGGAAAGAGAGAGAGAGAGAGAGAGAGAGAGAGAGAGAGAGAGAGAGAGAGAGAGAGAGAGGGAAGAGAAAGATATTATTACAAGATTAAAATCTGGCAAAATAAAAGGATGGTTGAGAAAGATTGATTCATGCATGGAAGAACTGATACAAAATTTGGGTTCCTCCTGCAGACAACTCAATCAGTAATTGTATAACAGGTAGAATTGAAATGAACGTTTAAAAAAAAAAGAGATAATGAGTTTTTGTGATCTATTTAGTAAAAAAAAAAAAAACCGGCACGAGATGATGTAGACTTCTTTGAGAAGTTTTACGCTGCCTTAGTTTTCCCATTAATCATATTGGGAGAGGCTATTGCGTGTTGTGATAGCCATGTCTTGTGCAGAGGCAACTGGCACCTCAGGACTTTGGTGGGTTTTTTTTTTTTTTTGTGTAGGTATGTGTGTTTTGCATTGCTTAGTGTGTGGCTTTAAGCGAGAAAGTTACCCAGATAATCTAAAACCAAACCCTAACAGTAGAACTGACATAAAAACGTGAAATATCCATTAACCAACTCTTCGGATAGTTATGGAAAACCGGTCTACAATTCGGTTCTATTTATAACAACCCGGTAAACGGTAGGGTAAACACACGTCTCTCTAATCCTTCGATCCTGTTGAACATGTCTGCCCGACAGGCAAATCTCGAATTCCTGCTTGCTGCCGTGATTTATGCCTGAAGCCCTCTTCGCCTATTGATAGGTCGCGCTGAACATGAGACTTGGGAGACGCGAAAATTTTCATCGCCTAGGGATCACCCCGGGATCACCTTCAACCCACCCCAACCCCTCAGAAAAAAGAGCGCCACGATTGTACCATAAAATGGCGGGAGAAGCGGCCCATAGCGTTCAACAGATCTAGCACACTGGTGTCCCACTGCCCATTTCACCTTTGAAAGGGGAAAATCCGATCGACACCAATGCTGTCTCAGTGATTCTGTGGTTATGCAAATAAAGAGGCCTTTTCCCCCGTTATTTGAAGAATGGATTTTTTTTCCGCTATCCTATTATTCTGATTGATTTATTAATAAAGAAACAATGTTCAATTCGATTTCAAAACATAGCTGAGTCAATCTCTTTCATTCTGTCTCTATTATCTGAATGTCTGCCTCTGTTTTATTTTTATTTTTTTTCTGAATGTCAGAGTACTTTGTCTTTCTGTCTGTCTCAACGCCTCTCTAAGTTCCTCTATCGCTTATATCTTTCTACCACTCGCACTATTCTATATCTATCCTCTCTCTCTCTCTCTCTTTCTCTCTCTCTCTCTCTCTCTCTCTCTCTCTCTCTTTCTCTCTCTCTCTCTCTTTCTCTCTCTCTCTCTCTCTCTCTCTCTCTCTCTCTCTCTCTCTCTCTCTCTCTCTCTCTCTCTCTCTCTCTCTCTCTCTCTCTCTCTCTCTCTCTCTCTCTATTCCTTTAGCTTGTCGGAAGGACTTGCCTGGCCGATTCCTATGTGTCTTAAAAATGGCTGTCAAGTACGGTAAACTTAAAATAAGAAGACATAAACAGCTTCATGCCTCCAATAAAAGAATAGTAAGCTAACTTTGTAAAAATCCAAATCTATTAATAGATCTTTGTAAACAATGTAGCATCATATTCATTAAAATAATCGTGCAAGTATGTATTTGAGGAGACCCAAACCATTCTAAAATCTTATAGATTTGTAAAATACAGAATTAACTGATTTTACAAATTGTCCTTTTTTGGCGTTGACTTTCTAGTAAATAATTTCATAAAGCATAAATAGAAAGCTTTTTGATGCAAGTGAAGCAGAAAGAAGAAATGACTGTTTCAACTTTGACTTACTTGAGAGTGTTGGCTTCCCTATCTTGATCTCTTCGCCATCTCCCCGTTCATTAGCCAGAAAGTATAACGTGTAGAGCGACGTCTTCAGTAGTGGTAAATTCCATCTCTGCTCTCGTGATACGCTGATATACAGTTAAAACCAAACTAAATTGTTTCGTTGGCGAATTTGTTGCACCCAAATTGATTGTCCTCTGAAAACTACTCTTGTTGTACCACAATAATCATGTACAACATCAAAAAGATTTGGGCAGTACCTTCATACAATTTCGGTTCGACAACGTTCCACTGCATTATGTATGTGGTTTATATTCTTACTACATTTGTAAAAATATGAATAAATGATTACTAAAAATAACAATAACGCTAATAACGTAATAATAATAATAATAATAATAATAATAATAATAATAATAATAATAATAAATACATTTTTAGAAATGTACCAAGCCATAAATAGAATCGTTAAACAAAGAACAGGGCAGGCGAGAAGGGAGCAAGTCACGTGGTCCAATGACTCAGGCGTGATCGAGCCTTATTGTTAGGCCCCTGCTGGGCTGTTCTGACGTACCGTATAGCACAATTTATTTTGACCCTTTACTAGGAAATAGTGATCTATGAATCCTACAGTTATTGCATACAAAATAGGCCTACATTTTAAAAGGATTATTTTAATCACTACATGAAAGTAAAATAAGCTAAACTTTCATTACCAATCAAACTTTCTTACGAAATGAAATGATTCCAGATGGGTTACTTACCCCATTAAAAAAGGTATAAGCTCAAAAAATTAAACTTTACAAACCAGCCCAAAATTATTTAACCTTCCTAATTATGACGAAAAAGAAAAGAAAAGAAAAGAAAGAAATAAGCGCCTCATTTGTTTTCAACTTCCAAAATCAAATTCATAGATCATAGTTTTAGTACTTTTGGTCTGATAGTAAATTTAAAAAAAAAAAAAAATAAATAATAATAATAATAATAATAATAATAATAATAATAATAATAATAATAATAATAATAATAATAATAATAATAATAATAATAATAATAATAATAATAATAATAATAATAATAATTATAGAGGAACATAAATCAGTATAATGAAGTATGTGAAATCGTTGATTAATTTTTACAAGAGTACACTGTTTTACAAAATACTGCAGACGTTAAAACCTTTTACCTTTGTCTAGAAAGTCCAACGTGTAGATCACTCATGTAAGAACCAGCTTTTCTAGTTTTAGCTCCAGATCTAGAATCTAGACTTAAGCGCGGTCCAAGACGGGGCCCAGATCTACATACTTGTCGTGAATCAATACAGTACTAATCGCTTTAGCCCCGCCCCAATGTATGCGGCTTACTTTATACCCGGTTTTTTTTTCTGCTGCTTCGACAACCCTACAATGCAATCTTGCAGCCGTTAGGTAGGGGGAGTAATCCAAGAAAAAGACGCTTATCCCGCCTGACATAACAGCACACAAGGGGAGCTTATCGTCGTCAAGATTACAAGTCTGCACTCGCCAGTGCCCCATACGGCAAATGGCTTTCAAAAACGGGGCCTTTGAATGTGTGGGACTGGGCTGCAGATATTATAGCTTGTGGCATTGGCATAGATTGTGCTAGTTTCCCCACATCATACAAAGACTCGTGCTGTACCCAGGGCTCGTCAAACCGAAAGTACCAGTAATTCAGCTGTTGTCGAAGGCAATCAATTATGAGGTTTGAAATTCCCTTTGAATGAACTCATAACAGGAAGGTAATGTCTCTTAAGATGATACACCAAACTTTGAAAAAACGAAATTAAGTTAAGAATAAAAAATAGCGAAAGTGTGGCTTGTATATGCTATGAAAATCTTTGCTTTCTTCAGCGCAATACTATCTACCTACAACGGATTGATAATTCCAATTGCCAGAACAAAGGAAGAAAAGATAGAAAGAAAAAATTAGTAAAGAATGGTTTAAATACAATAATGGTCATCTGATTATATCTCGGGCTGCATCGATGAAATATAACATTTAACGATAGTTTACCATCCCCGGAACATTTTCGGTTTCAGTGAGAGAAGGGTAATGGTTGTTTGGGTGAGACTTCATCCTAGATCCCAGCATTACGGTATTAGTGAGAGAAGGGTAATGGTTATTTGGGTGAGACTTCATCCTAGATCCCAGCATTTCGATATTAGTGAGAGAAGGGTAATGGTTGTTTGGGTGAGACTTCATCCTAGATCCCAGCATTACGGTATTAGTGAGAGAAGGGTAATGGTTGTTTGGGTGAGACTTCATCCTAGATCCCAGCATTTCGGTATTAGTGAGAGAAGGGTAATGGTTGTTTGGGTGAGACTTCATCCTAGATCCCAGCATTACGATATCGACGCTGAGATCTGAACCTGGAACTCTCTATTTCCAGGGTGTGAGAGTGGGCTGACAGATCTGGATGCTCCTTGCAACTAAAGAGAGGGGGAGGGAAAGAGAGAGAGAGATAGAGAGAGAGAGAGAGAGAGAGAGAGAGAGAGAGAGGGGTAGAGGGAGGTGAAAGAGATTGAGAGAGGGGAAGGGAGAGAAAGGAAAAAGAGAGAAGATGTCATACATGTTTTAAATATACTCGTCTGAAATCTTTGGATACAGTCTAGTGCACTTGCATGGTTTTCAGGTTTTCAGTTATCCTGACCCCCCCCCCCCCCCGATTTCGGGTTATTACAATATTTACAACCATATATTATATTATAAAGTGGTATAAGAAATTACAACGCTCTAGAATGTAAGACTTGAAATTCAATTTACTTCAGTTTGACCAAGAAATATTATTAGCTAATTTTGTATAAGCCTAATTATCAACAGATTCTTCTTAAACACTCATTATTATATTACAAGTACAGATTAAATAATTCTTCCTACAACAGTGCATATCTTTGATTTTTTTTTTTTTTTGCGCAAATTTATAGTCTTTCACTCTCTCCCTCTCTCTCTCTCTTTCACCCTCTCTCTTTTCTCTGTCTCTCCCTCTCTCTATCTATCTCTCTCATTAACTCTCTCCCTCTCTCTTTTCTCTCTCTCTCTCCCACCTATCTCTCTCTTTCACCCTCTCTCTCTCTCCCCCCTATCTCTCTCTTCCACTCTCTCCCTCTCTCTCTTTCACCCTCTCTCTTTTCTCTCTTTCTCCCTCTCTCTCTCTGTGTTTCTCCCTCCCTCTCTCTCTTTCACACGCACTCTCTCTCTATCTATCTCTCTCTCTTTCACTCTCTCCCTCTCTCTCTTTTCTCTGACCCTGTCTCTCTCTCTCTCTCTCTCTCTCTCTCTCTCTCTCTCTCTCTCTCTCTCTCTCTCCCTATCTCTCTCTTTCACCCTTCTCTCTTTTCTTTGTCTCTCTCTTACTCTCTTTCACCCTCTCTCTTTTTTTATTCACTCTCACTTTCTTTCTCTCTCTCTCTCTCTTTCTCTCCACTCTCTCTCTTTTTACTGTCTCTCCCTCTCTCTTCTTTTCTCCCCCCCCCTCTCTCTCTCTCTCTCTCTCTCTCTTCCTAAAATTTCCTACCTGCCGTACTCGATCACTGCCTTAACCGTATACATGTAATAGAACCAAGGAAGGCAACTTGATCTCATCCAACAATTACTAAATCAATGAATTCTCAAACGTTATGTAACAATTTAAATGTGATTAAACGTTTTCAGACGGCAATTTTTTATTCAATTTATAGTTATGGAAAACATTGTTAACTG
This sequence comes from Elysia crispata, assembly GCA_033675545.1. NCBI lineage: Eukaryota > Metazoa > Mollusca > Gastropoda > Plakobranchidae > Elysia > Elysia crispata. Next base: position 358,483 of record JAWDGP010002732.1, on the reverse strand, counting down.
TAGAAAGAGAGCATATAGTCAATCTTCAGTTTGGCTTAACCTCTCTCTCTCTCTCTCTCTCTCTCTCTCTCTCTCTCTCTCTCTCTCTCTCTCTCTCTCCCACACACACACAGACACAGACACACTAAGCTCCCAATAAGCTCCCAATTTTTGCGCACCCTCTCAGTCTAAATTTCCGCTATGCGATAATCTAGAATATTAGTGAATTTCTAATTGCCTCTAATGACAAAGGAAATCCAGTATTGCCTAGTAGCCAGTTATCGCCCTTGCCCGGAAGCAGAAGTCTGTGGAGTGCGTGGCATGCTGGGAGATGACCGCCTTACACGTCGTTTAGAAATCTTTTGTTTTTAAGATACGATTGGATACTCTTTCCTATCGACGAACGTAAACTATCAGTGTGAGAACAAAGTACACGATACTATAGGATCTAAGATATTGATGTCGGTATCGATCCGAAATTATGTGCGCGATTACTTTTTTTCTTAATATCATAGTCTCTTCACGAAATCCTTCTTCCATCTCCTGTTGTATTTTAACTTTGGGATATTTTCCGACTTTAATACCCAGGATTCAATGTGTATTTTTTTCTTAAATGATATCGAATAACAACTTCGACGGTAGTGTTGACCTATTAAAATTATTGATATAGTTTTGTTCTTCTTGTGTAGTTGATATGATGTTGTTTTTGCTACTGCCTTTCAAGTTGTTGTTTGTGTTATCCTTTAGATTATTTTCACATGTCTAATAACATCGACCGATGTACTACTTTTCCCATATAAAAAGAAAAAAAGTATCTGGCATGCCGAAAAATATGCCAAAGTGTTACTTTCTTCTTTGCGCACTTTGTGTTACTTCCATAAAATTTGTTTTTATTTTGATATTTCTTTCATTTCTTTTTGTTGTTTGAATTTGCATAGCAATTACTTTGCTATTGCTCCTATTGCTAACTTTTGGGGTAATAATAAGGGTAGTATTTGGTGCGTTAATTTGTGTTTTAGAAGTTATTTTGCTACTAGTTAAAGTGAAAGTATCGCCTGGATGATGGTTTAGCATGAACACCTTATGCTTAAATACCAAGAGGATGAATATGAGCTACATGTTACTTTTAAAACAATTTACTGGAATCTTTTTGACCAAATTCAGTCGAGATATCTTGTAATCGCATAAAATAATAATAAATAAATACAAAATTGATACTTCTATTTGCTATACGTACGCCAATATGTGTCGCAGTGTTTTGGTGCTTAATTGATGTTTTTTGTTTATTTTTCCTGAGGATGTCAAACACGATTTGAGAATGGTACGATTAAAAGTAACCGATTACAAAACATCGAGTACCGATACCGATATTTTAAACACAAGTGACGCAAATACGGAAAAGTCAAGTAGTAATCAATGACAACCTTCTTCTGACTTCCCCGAGAGTTCAGACAGCGTGGCGTGTTATTGAAAAACTGTATCGCCCAATCGTTCAGAGCATTTTCACTCAATCAATCGATCGGTGTCCCTTTTTCAGGCCCTGTCGTATCAACAGAAGTCGTGGGGTTGTCTTAAGTCAGCTACGTCATCAGCTGTAAAGAATATCCGACACGGTGGTCCAGTCCATTCTAACGACTGGTTGGTTAGTTCGCTGCGGAGATAAGAGATTTGGGTTGGTTGCAACCTGAAAATAGAAAGCAATAAAACTCGGTGCGTTTGTATTGATTGTGGCGTGAGTTTGTTCAGTGGTGACACCCGGTATTTGAAACGTTGAAACGTACCAATTTGAGGTTTAAATCTTGAAATTTCAAGACGTATCGGAATTGGACTTGTGTATTATTATATATGTCCAATTACACGTTTTGAAATATTGAAAAAAGCATGTACGAGCATAATGCCTTGTGCGTTTATTTTATGCCCAATTACACGTTTTGAAATCTTGAACTTGCATGTACCGGCATAATGCCTTGTGTGTTCTTTTATGCCCAGTTACACGTTTTAAAATCTTGAAATTGTATGTACCGGCATAATGCCTTGTGTGTTATTTTATGCCCAATTACACATTTTAAAATCTTGAAATTGTATGTACCGGCATAATGCCTTGTGCGTTTATTTTATGCCCAATTACACGTTTTGAAATCTTGAACTTGCATGTACCGGCATAATGCCTTGTGTGTTCTTTTATGCCCAGTTACATGTTTTAAAATCTTAGCGCGCCCCTGTTGTGGCACATTGGGTGAATTGCTTGATGCTTCCACAACTGCAGTAACAGGCCAAATGACTCAAGAAAACAAACCTTTAGATAAGAAGGCTTATTGCGATTTATTTCATTTTAACTTTTTAGCCATGTTAGGACAGTAAAATCTCTGTTCAGTTCCACCAGGCCACTCTACAACAAACCCGCTCGTTTAGTTCCCATAAGTCTAACCCGCTCGTTTCCGTCTCGCAATTGTCACAATTTATAAAGCCGCCTTTCTGTTAACCGAAAACCCAAGAATAACGTTTCAACCAGCAAGTTAATGACATAAATGTAATATATATACAACCACAAATGGCCATTTTAGTTTCAATTTTGTGAAACTCTAAACCATTTCTGTTTTTGACACCAAGATCAAAAAGATCTATTTATAAACATATTGGAACTTTTACAATATTAGCTAATTATTCTTCTCCAGTTGTCAAAGGCATCCACCAGACCTCATTTTTATTCTCCATTTTCGATCATTTCCTCAAGGGACGGTATTCAGTAATTTATACAATACTAACTCAGTAATAGTTACAACTCTTCGCACATCTTTACAATCCACTTCTTAAATGTCTTTTTTTTTTTCAATTGAAAAAATAAGAGTCAATTCTTTTTGGACTTTGTTTTGAGAATTTTTTTCACGTACGGAGTAAAAAATAGGACGAAATTAAAACGTCATCACATATATGCGTTCTTCTTTTCAACTCAGAGGAGTTTAGATACAGCCAGAAAGTGATAGAGATTTTGATGAGAGGAAGAGAGAGTGGCGGTGAGGGAGAGAGAGACGGAGGGGAAAAAAAAAAAATATATATATATATATATAAAGAGTGTGAGAGAGAGAGAGAGAGAGAGAGAGAGAGAGAGAGAGAGAGAGAGAGAGAGAGAGAGAGAGAGAGAGAGAGAGAGAGTTTTTGTACTATCTAGTTTATCTCACACTTTCATCATAAAGATTATCGTTTTCGATCTTCCCCTGCAAGCATAGTGCTCCAAGGCAAGAAGAGCAGCTATGTAGGTCAGTCAAGTTTAGGGAAATATAGCACATCGTTACACTTATGTTGATAGCAGAATAAAGGTACAGCCAGAACTGAAAGGCTGAAACCGTTTTTATTGTGCAACTTACACCCCACAAAACAAAATGTTGTCTTCTGTAGGTGATATTTATCATCACAGCCCAAAACTTGGATCTACTCCGTTCATAGACCTGGAGTCTTACAGACCTTTGGTGAAAAGGACGCTTCTTCCTAAATTAAGGTAGGGGTTAACCCTTTCCTTTTAATCAAAAAAAAAAATCAGAAGATTTTTGTGGTGAATCTAGATTCTTGTATGGTAAATCTAGATTCGTGTATGGTAAATCTGGATTCAGATCTAAATCTAGTCTTATTTGACTCGGAACAAGTGAGACTAGATAAATTATTTAAACTTATGAGTGATGGGGTGACTTCCATTGGATCTGCTGGTTTGCATTATTGTGTCGTATAGAGCCCAACACGTCATATCCTCTGGATCTAGGACTTAGATTGGCGTTGATTCTTTCTCTGCTCTGCTTGTAAAGAGTCACCATTTGCCTAACAAGAAAACTTTACTGAAAATTTGCTCAGATTCAAAGCCTGTCTGGCGAAAAAGGTCGAGAGAAGAGTAGAATTCTATAAAGAAATGGTTGGAAGAAATTTTTTTTTTATTATTAGAATACCGGTATTTAATCAATTTCTAGGAATCCATACAACAAAGAAAGAGCCTTGTTTCCATTACATTTTGGCACCTTCTTTTTTTTTTCGCTGACTAGAGCTACTATGAAGACAAAGATATCGTAAACAGAAGAATCGGTGGCTCGAATATCTGAAAATCCGGATGGTTTTGTTTTCCCTCATCAGTTGAAGGCTTTGCTATAGCGATGAAATAATTGAAAACAAATCTTGACCCTGATTTCAGAACATCTGAAAACCGCCCTTTTATCGCTTGTTTATCGCTACCATGACGAAATTATAACTCCGAGAGTTCATCGCCTCAATCTGTCGATGTTTTAACATCACCCTGTGTCTTACAATAAGTTTAAGACTACGTTACACACAATAACATTAATAAAAAAACAAAAAAAAAACATCCCGTCTCCGGTATAATGAGCCATTCTCGTTTTTGTCTACTTTTAAGTTACCATGGAGACGGGAAAGGGGGTAGGGGGCACCGGTAACTGTATTCCAGGGGACGGAAAGGTCCAAACAGCAAGAGCTCATAGTTCTGATATGTAGACCATTGTACCAGATTCATGTCTATATCTTTGTTTGTCGGTTTAGAGCTACGCTAGAGACAGTGCGATCACCTCTCTCACAACTGACCTCCATGGTCGCCGAGCATCCTTTTCTGGCGCTGGCCGCGGGAACGTCTGTGACTTCCCTGGCGGTTTGGTACACGGCAGGAGGCATGACTCAGAGGTGAGTTGGAGGGGATGGGGACACAGGGAGGTAGATAGATAGAGAGAGATGGAGAGATAGAGAGATAGATATACAGATAGATAGATAGATAGATAGATAGATAGATAGATAGATAGATAGATAGATAGATAGAGAGAGAGAGAGAGAGAGAGACAACCAGACAGACAGTCAGACGGACAGACAGATAAAGAGACAGACAGACAGACAGACATAGATATAGTAAGGGAGGGAGGCAGAAGATAAAAAAGAGAAAGTGCAGTGAGAGAGATAGATAGATAGATAGAGAGATAGAGAGAGAGAGAGAGTGAGAGAGAGAGAGAGAGAGAGAGAGAGAGAGAGAGAGAGAGAGAGAGAGAGAGAGAGAGAGAGAGAGAGAGAGAGAGAGAGAGAGAGAGAGAGAGAGAGAGAGAGAGCAGGCCCACAAATGAGACAACAAACGACCAATCAAAACCCTTTATTTGTTCACTGTCTGCGTTTTCAGCTCCAGACCAAAGCATCCACCTCCAGGTCCGCCTGATACCCTGGTGGTCTACGGCTTGGGATCCGGTGCAGGCATTCCGAGTCTCTCCCCCTACGTTCTCAAACTAGAAGTCTACTTGAAACTGGCCAAAATACCCTACGTGGTAAGTGAATAACTAGGAGTCTACCTCAAACTGGCCAAAATACCCTATGTGGTAGGTGAATAACTAGGAGTCTACCTCAAGCTGGCCAAAATACCCCACGTGGTAGCTGAATAACTTGGAGTCTACCTGAAACTGGCCAAAATACCCTACGTGGTAGGTGTCTAACAAAAACTTTACCTGAGACTGGCCAAAATATCATACGTGGTAGGTGAATAACTAGAATTCTACCAGTCCTGAAACTGGCCTATATACCCTACGTGGAAGGTGAATAACTAGAAGTTTTCCTAAAACTAGCCAAAATACCCTACGTGGTAGGTGACTTACTAAAACTTTACCTGAGATTGGCCAAAATACCGTGCGTGTTAGGTGACAAACTAAAGCTTTACCTGATACTGGCCAAAATACCCTACGTATTAGGTGGATATCTCGGATTCCAATTAGTAAGCTCAGTGACATTTCCCCATCAACTACCTGCATGTCAATGCCGTTATGTGATTAATAAATTTTACCCCGTAAATAATATCTTTTTTTTTCGGATCTAGTTTATTTCTTAATTTGCATTTTCAGTCGGAAAAAAAAACAACTTTTCAGTAATGTTCATTAGGCTCAGTCTACCATCAATCGAATACACATTGGTAAACATAAGCGAATAGAATACAGCAGACTTTGTTTCAGTGACAATCCTTCAATCAATCATAAATCAATAACTTTTTTTTCCTATCTCAGCTGTCAAAAAAGTACGTCACATCAAGTAAGGGTAAAGTGCCTTGGATTTCCTACAATGGTGAACACATCGCCGACTCTCAGTTCTGTATAGAGTTCATCAAGACCCAGTTCGGTGTGGATTTGAACGAGGGACTCAGCAAGGAACAGGCAGCTGTGGCGTACGCCTTCAGAGTCATGATGGACGAGTTTCACTTTTGGTTTGTTCTTTGGTTTTAAATATCTCGCTATATAAGATACCACGTTATAACTGATCTCATTAGAAAAAAGTTTTCTTTAAATTCCGGTTTTCGGCTTTTCGACTTTTGTGCTAATATGTTTTATCATGAAAATTCTGATGGATGCGTTGAACACTTATGTTATTTCCTGAGAACCAAGTTTAAAATTATTTGTGTCAATCCGAAATTTGGCATTCCAGGGGCTACTTTCAGTGGCTTAATTTCGAGGGGCCATCTTCAGAGTTTGGCGGTTATTGCTGGGCATGATAAAAGTCAAGCCAGTAGTTTACATCTTTATTTTGAAGGAATTGCAATGCAATTCCAAATGTAAAATGAACCTTAATATTTGTAACGAATCAAATCGATTAGAAGTTGTAATCTTTTGTACCAGTTCTCCGAAATCATTTCGAAGTTTCTATTTTTTAATTTGCTCTTATCATTGACGGTTCCAACCTCCTCGCGGCACTCGGTGTGAATAGGAATAATTACCTCTAGACCATTTTAAATGCTAATTGTCCCGTACATGTGTAACTAACTTGAATGATTATTTACTTTCTATCATAACAGGGCCCACTAGTAATCTATAGTATCTCAGTGCTTCTACCTACTCTAAGTAATTGCATGCCCTAACGTATTATGGTAGCGTGCCTAGCAGCCGTGCAATACTACAGAGTTCACACTCACGGGTCCTTGAGTATCAGTGGAGTACTAAGGCCACTGTTCCCTAACTATAGATGAGTGGGTGTCGAGACTTAACAAGAGCAAAATAGCTACACTCCGGAAAGGGAGAACATAATAAAAAAGAGGTTAAAGATATCAACACCTATAATAAGTTTATTACACGAATAATGAAAGAAATCAATTCTCAAAGAACAAAATACACTAAAACTAAGTGCACGCAAGAAGATACTAAGAACAAGATGCATAGAGAAGACAATAGGGACAAAATGGTTAGACTCAAGAGTAATTAGCGCCATGAAAATACCCAAACAAAATCCATAAACAAAATGCCTAATTGTCAGCCAACGCCCGAGTCACGGTGATATTCACTTTTTATATTCACAATTATATATATTAGAACTGATAATCCAACACAAGAACTTCTCAGGAGTTTCAATACTTCAACAATTTCCACTATGATCACAGGAAGTTTGTACAATACTTCTTCCCGACTATGACCTCCAGGTACTCCAAAAATGTACTGGCGACGGGTCTCTACGAGCTCCACATTTACAGTCTAGTTTAAGTCGGCACAGTCCCCTGTCGAGGACTTCCCTGGTTTCTCAGTTCGTCGTCCAACTTGCCTAGAACAAGGGCCAACGCCGACCGAAGAAAATTCTACTCTGTCGGACGGAACAACCCGTTTCCCCAACTAAAACATAACCCGACCGAGATCATAGAATTTAAGAAACTTACTCATTGCTACATCTAACACGTCCCGATCAAAGCATCACAATTTATAAAGTAGCTTCCCTAAATTCTCCGCTTCTCTGGCCAGCTGGACAGGAACAAAGGAAAAGATCGGGTTGTCAGTTTTTGCAATCGTTACATAAAACAAAGTATTTTCAGAATTATTATAATTATAATAGACGGAAATAAACTAAGTCTACTTATAAAACAAGCTAGAAGTGCACTTGGCTCCACCCACAAGCTGACGTACTATAGATCTGCGTACTGCCACTGCTAAAAGTAAACAACTACACCAGCCTTCATATATATACGAATAAATAGGTTTCTTCTATAAATGATCGCAGCACAATGCACTTCCAGGCTGATTTTGGTGCGATTTTAAAATAGATCGAGAAAGTAAGGATCTGCTGTTTTCCAGCGTGCGACGCTATTTTCCTACGATCACAGTGAATCTTTCTCATCGGTCATCGCGGACAATCTTACCTTGTTACTAAAAATAAATATACCTAATGAGCCCATTTGAAGCTAGAGAAAAGAACACCTTTCCCATGCCATAGAGAATCTTGCATGCTCATAATTGCCAATCCATGTCTGACCTTGATTCCCGACCTTGACCTTTTCCAGGGTCAACGTATATTTTCGCTTGTATGACCCCGAAGACCCAATGCTCGTCAAATTTAACCCCTCGGCCTCAAGTCGGCGACGACTCCGCGAGAGGTATGTCAGCTTCTCCCACGCTCAAGGAGTGGGCAGGCACAGCAGGGTGGATATTGTGAGGCTCTTCACCGACAACCTCAGAGCGCTGGAGGCATTACTCGGTGGGTGACCAGCATAGATCATAGGTTAGCGTGACAAA